>JACM01047208.1:0-38617 GCA_000787095.1 Periophthalmodon schlosseri
AGTGATGGGTGATACCAGTGATTTCTGATTCAGTTCAGTACCAAGTAATACCACGGCAAGTATCACAATATCGACCAGGTGCTGATAACAATGAGTTTTGTATTAAAATGCACTGAAACGCTCCACTGTAAGAATATTACCTTGGTGTCTAGACTATATGCTACACCCTGCATGAACTGCTATAACAATTAAATACACACAGATAAAATAAAATATAAAGAATTTATTTTAAAAAATCTATCAAACTGTGATTAAAAAATGATAAATTTTACTTACATGAGAATTAGTAAGTATCACTGTTTTATCCTGAGAATCAATACTTGATACCTTGTTATATCAATAAATATATGAAAACTTGTCTTACTACAAGCTTAAAGGTCCTATATTATGCAAAACTGACTCATGTGAGCTTCCACCCATGTTGGAATGTTGTTACCTCATTAAAAACATACCTGGAGTTGTGTTTTGTTTCATTCACCCGTGTTTGAGTAACCCTTTATAAGCGATAGTTTTCAAGTCAACTTTTGTTCAATAGAGATTGGAAATGCCCGGACTGAAATTATCCAAATGATTCTAGTGAAGTTGTGTGGAGTTTAAAAACACAGTGGAGCACTTCCTGTATTACCACATAATATCACGAGGTGGAACAGGGTGTTTTCTGTTTGAGATATGCAGGATTTGTGTGTTAAACGTGTGTGAATGAAACAAAACTCCAGGTATGTTTTTGATGAGGAAACAACATATAACACAGATCACAAAATAGCGTAATATGTGCCCTTTGAGTAACTGTACTGGTTGAGTTTATTTTTTAGTTTACTTTTTAGCAGTGCGTTGTGCCTCTGTGCCCATGAGCCTGCTTTGTCTGCCAATGGTTGAAGTCCTCATAAACACTGTTGTAGTGGAGGACGCTAAAGTGATTGCTGTAACGCCACTCATTGAATCAGCCATTATTTTGCTTCTCTGAGCCACATAGGGGTGCATTGGCTGGAGTAGGAAGTGCACATTACCACAGTCAATACAGGTTTAATTGTGTTCCGGTCCTGCTCAGTGAGTTGGACCAAAATGTAATTAATGTTGGGAGCTTATTCAGGTACAGTGGAATGATTAAAATCCCTCCTCTGTGAAGTTGTCATTTCGTAGAGAGACCAGACCTTCAGACATCTATTTATTGCTACATGTCTTATGCTCAAGCTCCATAGACCCAGATTGCCAGGTTTTAACAGCCAAACCCACCCAACTGTGTCTGAAAAACCGCCCAGAACACGCAAAACCCACATCCCTGCAGTATGTTCCAATGTATTTCTGAAAGTAGTTCTACTCCGATGACACATACCGGTTTCCCCCTCTCTCGCAGTGAAAAAAGGCATTCCCAAGAGCACTAATGGCTTCGACTGAAGGATTTGTCATTAAAATTAAGAAAAAAACATACTGAGAAACAGGCCCGTCGACAGAAATTTGGGAGCCCGGGGCAAGAAGCCTCACACGGGCTCCTCTCTAATATAAATTAATAGGAAGAGGTGTCCCTGAGACCCTGGGCCTGTCTCCATCTGTATTGATTTGGCTGGAATATTCCACGGTATAGCATTATAATAATCTATCTTGCCTATCATTAGCCTCCTAGCATAATTGTTCAAGTAATTTTTCAAGGTTTTCGGGAGAATAGTAAAACAAACTGCTTTTATGACTGAGCCAATGACACCTACAGACTCAGAAGGGTTTGGAGAGTAGAAAGAGACGGAACAGTCAATTTGGGATATTAAAATCATTTCTAAATGCTATGCTAACGATGCTAACAATTGTTTTTATTTCTCAATATCTCCTGTGATGAAGGAAAACAATTATAACATGTTAAAATGCTAATAACATGTCTCTTTTAACACAGCAGGAGAAAACAGTATAACAACTGGATCTTCCGGTTATCCCTTTTACCGTGCACGCTCCTGCGCCCGTGCACTCTCCCCCTCCACACATAGGCACGCACACATACACACACACACACACACAGTATAAGACCCCAGCCGCGCTCACACAAATTCATTGTGATCCCTGGATGTGGAAAGGCGGAGGTGTGAGACGGGAGCTGGAGCCAGGGGCAGAACAGTGATCGTGGGAGTGCCATTGTGCGGCTGCCAGGGCTAATGTGTCTGTGGATGGGAAACATGGAGAGCATGACTAGAACAGTAATCCTCTGCAGTAACAACACGCTAGTATTGTTTTTTTATATGTGCAATTTAAAGTACGTAATCTCTATAATGGCCTTTGCAGTCACATTATATTGGTATTGAAAGTCCATAGCTACTTATATAAAAAAGACATATTATGCTCTTTTCTTGTAATCGTGTATGGATTGGACAAAAATAAAGTAAACATTTCGAGGCCAAAATTGTAAATTGAACTACCTATGTCAAAATCTCGTCTCTAGTCTCATTATTGTGTTTCGTGAGTGTCTTGTGTCTCCCTATTAATTAACTATAACACATATGTAGATCAGTATTTTACATTTTGTACAAAACTCAAAACTCAGTATTGACCTAAAACGGTGTAATTACAGAAACAGGTCCACTGACTTCCTGTTCAAAACTGCAGAAGTCATTGTGACATTTCAATGTAGCAAACAGCAGATTTTCATTTTATGTATTTTTACTCTCAAAAGTAGCTATCATTTTGAACCTTTCATCTATGATCCAGTGTCTATTTTTTTCCAAATAATTACAGAGCAATGGGTGGGGGTAGGTAATAGGTACAGACAGAGATTTTCTGAGCATTCAAATCTCAAATTCAGGACAATGCAGGATTATTCAAACATGCAAAATTTAGCTATTAACCTAGGTAAGCTAATAATGAAGCAAAACTATAACAGTAGTATGACCTTTTAAGGTACCTTTGTTAGAGGTGTAAGGCATGTTTTATAACTTTAAAAAATGTGATCTGACTAAAATACAAAAATAAATATTAAATGCGCATGGCATGTCAGCGTCAAGTACTGGAGATGTATTTTTGCTCCAGAAGGGGGAAGGTAGGGGTTTGTTGGAAAAGAATACGTTGAAAATAGTTATTCTTCCTGGTTACAGCCTTAAAGGGGCTGTAGCCAGGAAGTACAGCAGATGCACTGTTAGCATGCGAGTTGTTGTTGTTAGCATTACAGGAATGGCAAAACTCTACTCTGGCCTCTGAAAGTAGGAAAAAGCGCTTATAAACTCTACGCAGTGAATAATTAGGATGCCTGGAATGCGCCAGGAAAGGGAGGAATAAGTTTGGACTGCGGCAAATTTTAAAAAATGAGTTAATTCTGTTTTTCACATTTTTAAAATGGTAAAAATTAGGTACAGCTTCCTTAAAAAGTGTGAATAAATATTAAACATAAATCCAAGAAGCAGAAATATGTTTTAAAAACTTAAAAAAAACTAACTCTGCAGACACTATTTGCCGTCAACTCCCTCTTTGTTTACAGTGCAATGTGTCCACATTGACATGCATGAAAATCATATAATATACTTGAATTGTTGGTAGTGTGAATCATTTTGTATCATTTTACAATACTAAAAAGGCTCTGCAATGATTACTTATTATTTTCAGGATACACGTTGCAACATGTGTGGAACTTCTGAGGGGCCCTTTGTTTGGTTTTGGAGACTCCGTGAAGTTATCCTCCAAATCTTTTATAATCCTTTTGTTTGTTTTTTAAGAAGCTGGGAAAACCCACTTCATTCTCCTTCTTGAACAATTACCTAATTTGACAAATAGCCTGTTGTGCCTGCTAATGTTGATGGGGAAAACCGGAAGATATGGGAACAACATCGTAACTCCACACAGATAGTGTAGTAGTTCACTGTACAATATAGTGTTGGTTGCATTGAAGTATATTTTAGCCTGTAGTAGTAGTAGAAGTAGTAGCATTAGGAGTAGGAGGAGGAGGAGTGTAGTAGTGGTGGTTATTTGACAGGGACATTGGACAATAAATATATTGCACAGCCACAAGCTAATTTTTATCTGTAGACCCTGTGCAGAGGTAAAGTGACCTGTGTTGGTATAGTTGATGTGTGTCTACTTGTAGTAGTAGGAGGAGGGAGGAATAGTAGGAGTAGTAGTAGTTGTAGTAATGGTGGTTGTTTGACAGTAGTGCATTAGCTGCTGTGTTGGTATAATTGATGTGTTGTAGTCTGTAGTTGTAGTAGTGCTAGTCGTGGTAGTACCAGTGATGGTAGTAGTAGTAGTAGTGGCAGTAGCAGTGGCAGTAGTAGTGCAGTAGTGGTTGTTTTGGTGACAGCAAGTTTTGTTGTACCCAGCACCTCTCTTCTCTGCTAGAGTCATTGTCACTGACGGAACATTCTCACATCCACCCACCTCTTCAGATCTCATCCCTCTGCAGCTCACCAGACTGCACGCGGCCTAATTACTTATTTCCAATTGGTTGTATCAGACGTTATTCAACCACAACGTTTTGTAATCTGAGGATGCATAGCTGGACATGAACAAATGCAATCAAGATGTAGTCAAGCAATTTATTAGCTTTTAATCTTAAGAGCCAGTGTATCATTACAATTCTTTCTACTGTTATAAAGTAGTACCTTCACCAAAAAAAAACAAAACTCTGTAGATTTGTATTTTGTTTTATTCGCACATTATAAAACATATATAATATATCAACAAAATAGTATGCTGATGTCTCTCACCCGGTATATTCTTTACATTTTCCTGTACCACCTCTATCAGACCAGTGCATGGAGGAATTATTGACTACTTTTTCGCCAAGTACAAAAAAAAAAATTACCGTTTGGTAGGGGTGACAAAGATTGATTCAGCAAGATGTTTAAAAGTAGTCTTCCTTTTTAAATTTGTACTCCGATTTAGTATTTTATGACAGAACCATGTCTTCTACCCACGTCATGTTCTTTAAATAACTCAATGTGGTGTAATAGTAGTAGTAATAATGATATGAACTGAAGCTTAATCAACTATCAAGAGTACCATTATTTGTCAGGCGGTTTCCATACCAAGCCACAATTCTTTCATCTTGGTTTTCCACATGTATACATTCAGAAAAGTGCTACATTGGCAATATCATTATTTAGAGTACTCCCAGCTGCACTGTGACGTCATATTCCTTTTGAACAGAATGGATGTCTGTAGAACGCACTTACATCTCTCTCCTTTGTCCTCCTACCCAGCCTGATTACCTGATTAGTAATACGCCCTCTCCTTTCTTCTTTTCCAGAGATCACCATCATCGGATGAACTATGAATGCTGAACAAGATGATCTCCACCCTCGTGCGCCAGACAATGAGAGGTGGTAGGCTGAAGGGGGCGCTGTCGGACCCCCTGTTTGTGGTACTCTTAGCTCTTCAAATCCTGGTGGTGGCTGGACTCGTGCGTGCTCAGACCTGCCCCTCCGTGTGTTCCTGCAGCAACCAGTTCAGCAAAGTCATTTGTACGCGACGAGGCTTACGAGACGTCCCGGATGGCATCTCTACCAACACACGCTACCTGAACCTGCAAGACAACCTCATCCAGGTCATCAAGGTGGACAGTTTCAAACACCTGCGCCATCTTGAGATCCTACAGCTCAGCAAAAACCATATCCGCAGCATCGAAATCGGAGCATTCAACGGTTTAGCTAGTCTCAACACTTTGGAGCTTTTTGATAATCGCCTCACGACAATCCCCAATGGAGCATTCGAGTACTTGTCCAAGCTGAAGGAACTATGGCTGAGGAACAACCCCATCGAAAGTATACCTTCCTATGCCTTTAACAGGGTGCCGTCGCTGCGGAGGCTAGACCTGGGCGAGCTGAAACGTCTCTCGTACATTTCCGATGGCGCGTTCAAAGACTTATCCAACCTGCGCTACTTGAACCTGGGAATGTGCAACCTTAAGGAAATTCCAAATATACTCCCGTTGGTCCGGCTGGAGGAGCTGGAGATGTCTGGGAACCAGCTTACTGTTATAAAACCCAGTTCTTTTACTGGACTGGTCAACCTGCAGAAGCTGTGGATGATGCACGCGCAGGTCCAAACTATAGAGAGGAACTCCTTCGACGATCTGCAGTCCCTTGTGGAGCTCAATTTGGCCCACAACAATCTCACGTTTTTACCCCATGACCTCTTCACGCCGCTGCACCGTCTTGAGCGTGTTCACCTGCATCACAACCCCTGGAACTGTAACTGTGATATTCTTTGGCTTAGCTGGTGGCTCAGAGAAGCGGTGCCGGCTAATACTAGCTGTTGCGCGCGATGCAACACACCTTCGGTCTTCAAGGGTCGCTACATAGGGGAACTTGACCATAGCTATTTCCAGTGTGATGTGCCGGTAATTTTGGAGCCCCCCACGGATCTAAACGTAACGGAAGGGATGGGCGCCGAGCTCAAATGTCGTACAAATTCTTTAACAGCGATTTCCTGGCTCACACCAAACGGATCGCTGGTAACGCACGGTGCTTACAAAGTTCGGCTGTCAGTTCTCAACGATGGAACACTGAATTTTACGAGCGTTACGATGCAAGACACGGGGACGTATACCTGCATGGTTAGCAATACGGCGGGGAATATCTCTGCCTCGGCTGTGCTAAACGTCAGTTCAGTGGACAACAGCGGAGTCACCTACTTTACAACCGTCACTGTGGAAACCATCGAGACCATCGGCGATGAAAGCCATACCCCTTTGCCCCCCTTCGGCTGGGTGTCCTCCTCCACCACCAAAGGCACCCCGGTTTCCACTCGAACCACAGAACGGACTTACACCATCCCGGTACTGGATGTTGACAGCGAGGGAACCTTCACCGGATTGGACGAGGTGATGAAGACAACCAAGATTATCATCGGGTGTTTCGTTGCTATCACGCTAATGGCCGCCGTGTTGCTGGTGATATTCTACAAGATGAGGAAGCAGCACAACCAGCAGGACCCCGATGGACCGGCCTCGTCCATGGAGGTGATCACAGTAGAAGAGGAGCTAGCGGGGGTGGCGGCCATGGAGCGGCACTTGAGTCTGCCCCCGCTGGATCATTACAACCACTACAACACCTACAAGAGTTCATACCACCACGCGCCCATGCTCAGTACCTTACACAGCTCGGTAACGCAGGAACCTTTACTCATCCAGGCCTGCTCCAAAGACAACGTCCAGGAGACCCAGATCTGAGCAGGGCCGGGCCAGAACGCACACAACACACACTTTTGGAATATGTTACAGTCAACATTTCAACGTAAAACAGATCCAAATGACAGTAAGGTGATGTCGACATGGACAATAAATCAGCGTTTGGGAAAGTTCAATGATACTTTAACAATGTCTTTCTAAAACAAAGATTATTTATTAAAAGTATGTCTAGTGGCTAAATGAAGACAATTTTGTGATAGCTTTTTAGCTTGTTTGATTTCTCTTTCTGTGTAAAACTGCACAAGGGAAAGAATGGTTGACTAAGGCATTAGCGTAGAATGTATGAACGCCGTGGCCCTGAATTCAAAATGTTGCTATGAGTCATTCTCAGCGTTTCCATTTTATAAGTTCACTGGATTTGCAATCTCCAATCCGTTTTGGTTTGAAAGTCATGTTTTTGGTTAATCAAAATGGACAAATTCAATCATTTTTAAGTTGACCTAGCTCCGAAATCTAAAGGGGTCAAGTTCTACAGTATTACCATTACCGCACCATTGTCCTGTCAACGTGATTTATGTTCCATTGAGTGCTATGACAAATTAATTGGGCGAGGAGATTTTCTAGCAAGTTTGAAAAATTGTCAGAAAATTAAGTCAGTACTTTTTTCATACAACAGGTCGATTTAATTATATATATATTATTTTGTTCTGTTATTAATATAAGATTATTATTATTTACTTAAAAATTCTATGCTATTTACCGTAGAGATATCAAATTAAATATGAAACCATACAACCCAAAGATATTTAACAAAGACTGATAGCCTTCAGATTCCAACAACATTCTACTTTATACATATGTCTCGTTATGTGATGTACTGGCTGCAGTTAGTCATCATTTCATTAATAAATTAGTGTTGTCCTTATTATATTGAGGTAACATTCAAGTCTGACAGTGCTTCTATGTAAGTATCCTGGGTTGGTATGACATTAACTGAAGACGAGTCAGGCTTAAGACTTTTGTGAGACAAGTTGGCCAACACCCAGAATGCCATTATTCCATGAGGCATTACAGGCATTACTTAACATAGCAATATTCGCCATGCATTACGGCACCATTATCTACATTTTATCTCTGATGTATATTTTATGAATTTGGTGGCACAATTGTCAGACTTTTAACTACAGATACATTTTGATTGAGTACACGCAGCTTTCATGTTTTTTTTAGCATCTTCCATTTTGAATAACTTCTTTCTATGTCACCCATTACTTTGCTGAGATTTTAAAATACATTCTTTTATTGTTGAAAGTCAGTTATGTGACATTTTTAACTATGTATATGACCTAGAGTCAGTTTTTCTTTAATAATTGCAAGTAAGTACATGGAAGTGGGCGGGGACAGGGGGTTGGTGAAACTGGGAATTTTCTGAGCACTCAGGCCTCAAATTCAGATTAATACAGGATTACTCAAACATGCGTGAGTATATCGAAATACAGCTCTGAGTAAGCTAACGATGAGGGGACACTGTTGCAAAATGGTCAAAGTCGATTTTACATATGCCCCCGTAACATAATTACCACATGACAATAACAACACACTGGGCTTATATAGCACATTTAAAGACAGCCAAAGTATTTAAAGAAGGGTTGTCACTATCGAAAATCACATACTAATTAATACTAAAACTAGTATAGAAACTACATACTCATTTGAGCAGGTATCAATACTAAAAAAGTCACATTCACAGGACAGAAATGAGCATTTCCTGAATAGCTTTAGAAAGATCTTGAGCTGTATCACAACAAGTATGGACCACATAGACTAGTACCAGGGGTGGAACCAGACATTTTTGGTTTCGAGGAGCTATGGGGGTGCTAACTTCTTCAATGGGGGAGCTCACTTAACATGTCAATTTAGAGTCTTATATGGATGCAAGCGCACCCCCTGCCTCTACCATGATTGCTTTGCTGTTTTAAACAAGTTTAAATGTAGTTAGCCCCTGTAGTGATTTATGAAATCTAACATGGAATTCTTTTTTATTATAGTCTCATTTTGATCACTCTGTGGTTGCCATTTGAACATTTTAGGTGGGATTGGATGTGCTATGAAAGTGGGGAAAAAATCTTTGGGAGAGATATGGGGGAGCACTGGCCATTCTAGGGGAGGCTAGGGCCCCTCAAGCGTTCCCCCCAAGCACCGCCCCTGATTACTACACCCATGAATCACTACGGAACCTGGACAACTGAGGGATTATACCAATATAACTCCACATGGTAATATCAAAGAAAGTCTGTTTCTTAGTATCGAAATAGAGTTTGAAATTTTAGTATCATGACAACATTACAAAAGCTGTAGTGTCCTGCTAACTAACTGACAAAAACATGGCTACCGATCTGCTCCAGTGGCCCCTCTGATCACCACCATGTCCCTGCATTGGTGTGGTTTAATCCTTCAGATCTGGACAGCATAACATTGGTCACAGAATTGAGTTGGAGCATACGGCCACCTTGTGTAACTGCCCTCTTTAACCTGGTAATGGTGTGTGTCCGTTCAGTGTAGCGTTACCTCCTGACACCCAGGGGTCAGCCTCGTCCCGCTGCTGATCTGGCCATCTGTTCGGTTAGACGAGGAATAATCTGCTTTGTTGTGTTTGACAATCATTCCAGGGAATATATTGGAAATCTTGTTTTCCAGTGTTGTCATGACACTAAAATTTCAAACTCGATTTTGACTAAGGAATTCACTCAATACTCGATACTGATTACGATACCACAATGAAGATGCAAAATGCTCCTTTTTTAGTAACAACTCAAAATCATACTAAAACTGTTCAGGAAAGCTCAAATTTTGTCCTGTAAATGTGATTTTTTTCAGTATCGATGCTTGCTAAAATGAGTTTCTAGTAAATATTCATTTTAGTATCTATAGTTTACTATCTGATTTTTGATACTTTTGGCAACCTTAATGAATAGTTGTGCAAATTTAGTCAACAAATTTCACACATGTAATCCAAATTTAAAAAGACTTATTCTTTCTGAAATTAGGCTTTTTGAAAGAGAAGGAATTCTAAATTATAATGGTTTCATCAACTGCAATTTTCCCCAATTGTTTTTTTTTGATTAGTTTCAGTCCGTGAAAATATTTGTTGGGGATTAAAATGAAATATTATTGAAAACTCCAACACATATCTGGAGTTTTATGTGTAATTACTTATTTTAAAAGGTGCTTTATGTAACCTTTCTGGTGGGAGGTCATTCACCTCCTTGTCTCCATGGAGATGTTGTTTGCCTGGAATGTTCATTGTTTTGGCATTAAAATGACGTTGATGTTCTTACATTTTAATCAATTACAGGTGTTTTTACTGCTCAAAATTACCTTTGAAAAACATGCATTCTTAATTTGACTGGGCTCGCCTCTCTATAGATCTGACCTGTGAATTGTCCTAGTAGCATCACCTGCTGTTCTCTGTGGAGATGTAAGTTTAATGCCATATTGTGGAACATTTCAGGCAAAGCAATAGCATGTCCATGGAGACAAGCAGGTGGCTGACCCTCAATCAGAAAAGTTACATTCAAAGCATCTTCAAATCATCTATACTAACACGTTAATATTCATGCTGGTCCTAGCACCGTTGTCATAGCGTTTAAAAATTGAAAAGGCATTATGACATCTTTTGAATGGTGAAAAGTCCTCAAAATATAAACTGGAAACAGAAACTTATGAATACTATTGCCATCACAGTCAGTCAGCAATAGTTCCACATGTGCATGACTTTAACTGTAGCACATTTTCATATTTTGGTCCTGGAAAACTCTGAAACTTTGATCGTGGTTTCACAACACCTCGCCGCTGTACGTGTTCCGTTTAGGGCTTCAAAGAACGGAGCTTATGGGGGAGTCGGCCGCTCATAACACTCTTCAAATACAACGCGATGGCAGATATGAAAGGAAAGGAGTGAAAAACAGATAAGGAAGAAGGAGGGAAAACTAGCCACGGGCCCGTCACCATGGCAACAGTGACCTTGTGCAGAAAAGTGCGCGCCGTCGATGCCTTTCTGCTTTCAGCCAGCGCTACAACCCCGCGGTGACGGACAAAAACGCGGTTAATAATGACAAGCAGTGATGAAAATGTAAGATGTTAAAATGAAGTGAAGTCAAGTCTCAAAATTATAATTAAGAAATGTCAGATGTGAAAGCATATGTTTCAGTCAGGGTTCGGTCAGTTATGAATATGGTTGCGATTGCCTGTACATAATTCATAAGTAAGGAATGTGGGATTTGGTGTCAGACATTTGTGGAGCAGGATAACAATGTGCTAATGTGCTTTGAAAGACATAATAAGTTCATGTTTGGAAAAGTATACAGCTCAACTGGTTCATAAAAAATGAATGAATTAAATGAAATAGTGGAACAGTTGATCCATGTGCATAATGGATGCTCTGACCGGTGCATACTCATACTGTCATTGTGTCCCTAGGCAAGACACTTCACCCACATTGCCTAGTATGAATGTGATGGTTGAGTGAGTGATTGGTGGTGATTGATGGTGGTCGGAGGGGCCGCTGGCACAGATTAGCAGTCTAGTTTAAATCAGTCCACCCCAGGGCAGCTGTGGCTGCAGGAGTTACTTACCAATACAGAGAAACACATTATGCTTTTTTCTGGTATTTATAAATACTCAATTTACAATGTGTTAATTTTAAACTGTGATATTGAGCTAAAATGCCTTGATTATAGAAACAGGTCCATTGACTTCCTGTTCAAAACTGCAGAACTGAGAGGCCCTGCCCCAAGCAGTAGATTTTTGCTGACATGTGGGGAGATTGGTGGTGAAAACAAACATTTTCTGAGCGCTTAAGTATCAAATACAGGACAATACAGGTTTAGTCAAACATGAATCAAAATATTCGACCATTCAGAGAACGCGAATGATGAGAGAACTACATTACAGCAAGTTTAAAAGCTCATAAAAGTCGATTTTGCATAATGTGTCTCCTTTAATGAATAATACAGTGTAGTGCTTTGAGAGACGTGTCAGAGTTGTAAAGTGCATATGACAGGTTTTCACATTTTGCTAATTATGACTTCCTTTGGTAAGATAGTAGGCTTATTTGTGGATATATATCATCGTCTTACATCAGTGACAGTTTGTGGAAAAAAGTTGGCAAAAAAGTGGGTAATAACAGGAAGATCAATACGCTAAATTCTTTTAAATCTTCTAAATTCCAGGGTGTAAAATTATAAACTTCAATAGAACTGTCAAACTAGGCTAGATTTTAGGATTCCATATCCAGTCCCTTGTATTTGTTCCTATAGCCTAGTCAAATCAGTGTTGAGTGCAAGTAATTAGCGTAAAACTGGCATCTGAACTAAAGACTAAGACACTTTCATTTCAGATCTCTGATCTTGTGCGTCTGGGAAGCATATAGTGAGTAAACATTCTCTTTTACATGTTATTAATGAGGAGAACATACGCCATAAATATCATGAAATAAACATGTTATTTACTTAAAAGAGGGGTATTATGCTCTTATAATCTTTTTTTTTTTTTTTAGGCTTTCGACCATGTTATAACTTTATTCCCTCATCAAAAACATGCCTGAAGATCTTTATGTCATCCATGCATGTTTGGGTAATTTTGCAATCTCTCCCGGGTCCTTTTCAAACCCTCCTTACGGTTAGCTGTAAGATTCTGTGCAATGCTCAGCCCACAAGCCTACGACACCCACGCTCCCACACGACAGTTCTCCATAAATATGCAAAAGCATGATACAAAACTGTACACAATTTCACAAACCTGATGTGATGTGCAGTAGTTTCATTAGCGGGATGCACGGTGATTGTGTTGTGATAGTGCTCTGAAGGGGGAGTCGCTTAGCATGGAGAGCAAAGGAAGGGGAAAAAAGTTGTTTTCAGTGAATATAGCGTTTTCAAAACAGTCAAAGGTAACATGGTGATCTAAATATGTTGTTAGCAGTTAATACCTGAGAGAAATAAAATACCCCCTGTAAAAAAATGTGGAATCCTAATGGTCAATGTTACAAATGATCGCCTACATCTTGACGTCACTTTTCCTGTTTAGACAATGACAGAGTGGGGCCTGGAGTGGCGCCGGTGACGCTGTAGACTTGTCATCATTGGAGTTGGCAGCAGGAGCAGAGTGCTGGCTGCACAGTGAATCAGGGGAGCTGCAAAGGGCTGGGTCTAGTCTGACTCACAATATGGACACAACCAGGACATCTGAGGAGAGGAGGAGGCGGGCTGGACTTTTACCCCACATACTCTGACACACTACTGCTACGTGAGGGGTAGGAGAGATCATGAAAAATAAAAAAGTAACACTTTTTAGGGACCACATATTAATTACTAAATAATAGGAAAAGGCATAATTAAAGGCTAAGTTGATGATGATGATGATTTTTTTTGGTTAATATTTTTAAGTAATTTCCATAATTTACAGCATATAAATGCATTTTTTAACCAAACAAAGAAATAGGCTGAAGCAATGCTTATGTATTGCCTTTCCTATTAAATCACATTATTGTACAGGATACTGAAACAGCTTCACAGAAACGCATTCATAAGTAACACACAAACTGTTAGCAATAGACAAAAGTACAGCTCTCAATTTTACATGTAATTTTGATAATCACAGATCATTTTATGCTTGAGACATTTTTTTAAACCTTAAGAAAGAAGTACATCATTTCAATTCCTCATTTTGTTCATTCTATAACTTTGCGCTTATAACTGAAGCACATCTTGATTTAACATTTGTTTTGACTTTAGCATAGTCAGAATGATGCAAACCTCTTCAGTTATAATGACTGAAATTCTGTATGCTTTTTGGAATCATATTATTTTTGACTCTATAAAGAATCTTTAATGTTGAGCATATACAGTATCCCGTAGCTTTTAAGATTGATTCTGAATAAACAAATGATTAGTTGGTTCACAATATCCTACTTTCGCAACAATTCTCATAGCCTTTTTTTGCAATTTAACTAAAGCATCAATACTTGTTTTTCCCGCATTTCCCCATATCTCTGCACAATAAGAGAAGTAGTCAGTTGGTACATGCAAATTTAAAACAACACAAGACTGTGACTGTGAATATTGTAACGTACTGATAATTTATTTGTTAAGTACAGTTTGTTTCAATTTCTTTTAAAAAACATCTTCCTTTTTAATCTGTATTAAATATGGAGGCAGATTTTTCCAAATGGGTACAGCTCTGTATAATGCAGACGTCTTTAGAGCACTGGTTTAGGCAATGGCAGGTAATGTTTAAGTATATGGTTAGTTAAAGTATTTACGTTTACCGTATATAGATTATACTTTGAATATATATATTTAACACTATGCATTAGATACGTTTGCTGTCGAAACCCTCTTGAGAAACTACTAACTTTGTATTTATTTATTTTACTAACTTTTATTTATTTAATTTTTTTGTGTGTGTATAGATTTTGTGTGAGTTTGCATAATTTGTACGGAAGCTTTCACTGGGGAAATATACAATTTACACATACACAGTTCATTACATAACATTCATCCATGGATCTATAAGAAACATTTTTTTACTTTTTAATTTTAAGATTTTGTTTTTGGTGAATTTGGGAATCTTAAATGACGGAAACTTTACTTTTTTACCCAATGTTTATATCAGAAATCTGCTGTAAACATTTTAAACTGATAAAATGGATTAGGGGATAAAACTGCCCGCTGTGTCTTGCCCTAGATTGTCATTTCAGTAGAAGCATGACTCGTCTTCACATCATAAAACAGAATTGTAACGTAATTATAAAAAATATACAGAAATTATAGACTGCCTGAGAGTAAACCATTCTTTCCCTTGACTATGTTCTCTTTTCAATGCAATTTTATTTTCAACGCTTATGGTGGCTTTCTGACACAGTGTTGACGCAGGCTACAGTTAAATGTATGGGCAAAATGGAGAAATTGTACCAGTATTTGATGAAGAAAAATGGAAACTATATATACTGGACTTTAAAGGCGCTGTACCTGATTTTTACTGTCTTAAAAACGTGAAAAAAGAACTAATTAACTTTAAACGGTTTGCAGTGGTCCAAAGTTATTCCTCACTTACCTTATGTATTCCGAGTATACTAATTACTCACAGCGATGAGTTTATAAGTGCTTTTCACAGCTTTGAGAGACAAGATTGGAGTTTTGCTGTCACTGTCAAGCTAACAACAACTAGCATGCTAATGTGCACTTTCTAATTATCAAACAACAAAACACTTTATAATTAGATGCACACAGAACGCAGCAAACGTATTTTGACCTCAAGAGCTGCTTATACAATATATCTGTGCTGTAAGACAATTTTTGCTCAAATACATGAGAAAAAATTAGGTACAGTTCCTTTAACGTAAATAGAGTGATTCATTTGCAGGTGAATTTCTGTTTGTCTGTTTCCAGGGGAGGGCGCTGTCCACCAAATTCTCTCATTTTTGAAGAGAATCAGCATCAAACGGTTGAATTTCTACAAAATAATAAAAAAAAAAAGATATTTTCAAAAAACAACAAAAAATATTCAGATCATAATTTTACATGTGCTTTAATTGTTAAAAAATGAAAAAAATGAAACAAAAAGAGGGGAAAAAAAACTAAAGCCACAAGAGACTGTGCTTGTAGGGCGGGCGTGGATTCTTGATACCTGAGATTGTAGTTCATACTGTACATGATTCAAATAAAGTGCATTTTTACAACACCTTTTCCAAAGTGATATTTTTAAAAGATTTTCATTTTTTGTGACAGATGCTGTGAATATTTTGAAACAGATGGTCTACATTCAGAAACGACATCAGATATTACAGCCATGTTGTGTGACCTGCAGGTTTTAGGTGGGTTTTTAGATGTTAACAGGTGGGTTTTGTTGCACAATTCTGGCAACCCTGACCCAGATTCACCTTTAGTCCACTTTCTGTCCGGGTTCTCTTCTGGTCCAGGTTTGAACCAGTTTTCCACTGATTCAGGTTTAGTCAAGTTCTTCTCTATTAGTCCAGGTTCAGACCAGGTTTAGTCCCAGTTCTCTTCTGGTCCAGGTTCAGTTTTGGTTCTTCTCTAGTCCAGGTCATAAACTGTATATAAAAATGGGCATAGCTAACGTGCTGTCGCCCTTCTCTCTGCTGCTGTCAGGCTTGTCATTTTGGTCTTACAGTGTTCATTTGAACAGACTATAATCCTGGTGTTTTTATTTTGCTATTTTGTCCAGAAATGAAAACATGAACATTCATAACAGACCAATCAGGTGCCCTCTTTTTAATGAGGTCACTCCCACTTGCAATAGGTTGATTCCAAATTCCAAATATGCAGCTCAGCTCCAAATTAACTGCTATAACTGCTAGTCTTGACGGGCTTCATTTGGTTGAAATCTATGGCTGACATCCTACACCCCCTTCCCCCACTTCTATATACTGTCTATGGCCCGGGTTCTCTTCAGGTTAAGTCCAGGTTGACTTCTGATCAGATTTAGTTCAAGTTATAATCTGTTGAGGCTCTTCTCTAGTCCACGTTCTCTGGTCCAGCAAGTTCAGTCCAGGTTCAGTGCAGGCTCTCCTATGGTCCAGTTATGTTCTCATCTGGTTCAGGTCCAGTCTAGTTTCTTCTCTAGTCTAGGTTTAGTCCAGGTTCTCCACTGGTGCAGGTTCATATCAGGTTGATATATCTCATCGGGTCCAGCTCTGTCCAGGTTCTCTTCAGGTCCAGGTCCAGCCCACTGAGCGTAAGTTCAGTCCAAGTTCTCCTCTTGTCCAGGATTAGTCCAGGTTCCATCCAGGTTCAACTCTGGTCTAGGCTGTTCTCTGGTGTTCAGTCCTGGTTCTCCTTTGCTCCGGGTTCAGTCCTGATTCTCCTCTAGTCCAGGTTCAGTCCAGGTCTTGGTTCAGTCCAGGTACGTCTCCACAGGCCCCAGCTGTTCTTTGTGTGTGAGAATGAGCAGTCAGACTGACAGCAGGAGAGTGAGAAGGGAATGATGATCAGTGATTGCTCTGCTACAGTTATGAAACAGCCTCTGATCAGAACCTCCAGTCACACAAGTTTACCCTGACCTGGTCTCGTAATGAACAAAACCCTTATAAAAAAAGTTTGGACATGATGTGATTTATATTTCACTCTAAGTAGACTGACAAAAATGAAGATCACCTGCGTGATTCCATGATTGAAAATTAAAGCCATACTTTGGAACATTCTCAATGGAGATGATAAGTTTTATGCCATACTGTGGAAGATTAGCCTCTTAGCCTTGCAACCCCCCAGTACTATCATACAAGTCGTCATTAAAACCAATGACTTTTTCAAAGAAATGGGGAATAATAATAAAATTGCAGAGGCTGCACTAGCACTGATTAATGATTGGCTACAGGTGCTGGGATTTAGGTAGTGACCGTTCAGATCAGAGAGTCATTTTAGGTTTTAAGCGACTGGATTTCAACATTAAAACTGGCAACACAATAAGTTATGTTTACGGAATTTAAAATGTAAATCTTACATACAGAAAAAAGCATAAAAAGAAAACGTTTACATACAAAATAAATAAAAAATAATGTTACAAAAGTAAAAATATATGTATAGTAGTTTCTATATAGTAGAGAATATACATCGTATCTACTCACCTCCATCGTGTGCATAGACGTCTAAATCTCCAGATGTCTAATGAGTCGCAGTGCTGTTCCATCTACCTCCAGTTCTTTAGAAACACACTTGACTTCATAAAAGGCCGTAATTATGCGAGTGTTCTACAGTTACAGAAGACAAAGAATAGCATTAGCTGTAAAAATGAGCAGAAACCCTGCGTACACCTTGTACATGAAGCATTTATAGTATTTTAGTCATTGAAATAGGTTACGTTCATGTGGCATCACAACGTTCATAGCTGCCAGTGCTTTAAGATTGAGCTTGAATACAGGTCAGAATCCTGGTTTATGGCTAATATCTCTGTAATTACTGGGTCTAACCACATGGAACAAAAACTGGCTCAAAGTTCAATGTCTTCTCTTGTAGCATTAGCAGACTGAGATTAAAAAATGACTGTAGCTTCAAAATATGGTGGCATAATTCAATCGTAAACACAAAAGTTGTCAGTTGAAAGGGCTAAAAGCCATAAGAATTTATAAAGGTATATGGGCAAAATTGTTTACAAAAATTATAGGGTTCAACATTTGTGGATCATAAGGTTGATTATTTCTTTAAAAATAAATAAATAAATAAAAAACAAGAACAAAAGCAAACAAATAAAACAGAAATATCCCCTGCTCGTCATCTGAAATTCAAAGTACATAACATGATGAACACAACCTATTAAAGACGCTCTATGTCATTTTCTGGTGGAGGGTCCATTACCTGCTTGTCTCCATGGAGATGTTATTGCTTTGTCTATAAAATCTTTCTTGGCATTATACTTATCTATCTATGGAAACAGGCAGGGGAAAAAACAAGCAAAGTTACAGGTCAGATCTGTGGAGAGGCAGCTTTGCTGATAGCAAAAATGCAGGCTTTTTAATGTGTAATTGGGTGAAGTGCGTTATATAATGTATTATTTAATGTCATATTGTAATCAGTAACAATCAGTCAATATTACATTACATTATAAAAATTGTTGCATCTTTCAAAAAGACATACATTTCTAGCCTAAGCAATAATATCTCCATGGAGACAAGCAGATGGCACATCTCCTACCAGAAAAGTTACATAGTGCACCTTTAATACTCTAAAATGATTATGATATGATGTTTAATTAGTTTCAGTTTTGTTTTACGCTCTGAATCTCCCTTCCCTTTGCTCTCCATGTTAAGTTACTAATGAGTGCTAATGAAACTACTGCACATAGCATCAGGTTTGTGAAGTTGCAGTATATTGTACAGTAAGGAGCGTTTGAATAGGGCCCAGGAGAGAGAGCAAGATTACTCAAACATGCATGAACGGCATATATAACCTCTTCAGGCATGTTTTTGATGAGGGAACAACATTATCACATAGTAGAAAGCTCAAACAAAACTGATAGCCTTTTTTAAGAACAAAGGTATTTAATAAATATTTTCCTCCCCAGAAGACTTGTTTGCTTTCTAAATTGCTCTGATAATGTGCAAATAAACAAACAATGAATTAACACAGAAAAATCAAACAAACAAACAAACACAACATAGGTATACATTATATTCACAAGCACCACACACAGGCTGCTGAGTGGGTTCACATTTGTCAAGGCATTACTCAGCTGTACTTTTCCATTGTGTCTATTTTATGTGTGGCCTTGTCTATAGGCGCTGTCCATGGTGCTGAATGCCCACAGACTTTACAGGGATGTTGTGGGCGTATTCAAACATACAACTCTGGTCACAAATACTTTAAGAATATAGACATTTAGGTGTCTTGTTTATTTTCATGATTATTTACATTGTAGATTCTCATTGAAGGCACCAAAACTATGACACATATAGAATGTAGTAAACAAAAAATAAACTCAAAATAACTCCAAGCCTGTTTCAGATTTTAGACTTTAAAAATAACCACCTTTTGCTTTGATCACTGCTTTGCACTCTTGGTATTTATTGACTCTGACAAAACACAGCTGTGAAGTGAAAACCACTCCAGGTGACTTTATTATAAAGTCACTGAGAGAAGGCCAAGGGTTTGCAGCGCTGTCGATAAAGCAAATTTGAGACATTTTTGTCATAAATATAAGAAATATTTAGTTGAGTGTTGTTCTTTGCTATATAATTCTATGCATATTGCATCATAATATTTGATGTCTTCTGTATGCATATAAAATGTAAAAACAAGCAAAACAAGCAAAAAAAAAAGAATAAATAAATAAATAAAAAGGTGTCTGTCTACAAACGTTTGACTGGTAGAGCATTTGACCCATCCATAAATGAAAAACAAGCAAAACAAGCAAAAAAAAAAGAATAAATAAATAAATAAAAAGGTGTCTGTCTACAAACGTTTGACTGGTAGAGCATTTGACCCATCCATGTCCAGATTTTGTACCTAGGCTTGGTCAGGACTTCAGGGGATTTAGCAATGGTGCAATAAATGCACAGTATGTGAGGATCTGAAATTTCATAAACATTAGCTTTTATTTCATTTGTTGTTTTCAAGCCGAGTATCCAATCAGAGAGCAGAATTTGCATTGTCAGTTTAAATGCTGAAATCCAATTGGTTTAAACCTAAAATGACTCTCTCTGATCTGAATGGTCACTACCTAAACCGCAGCACCTGCAGCCAATCATGAATCAGTGCTAGTGCAGCCTCTCAGCGAGTGAATTTTGGAGGTTCTGAGCTTTCACATGAGGCCTGTCCATGTACTGAGAATGAGAGAAACTGAACCTGTGTCGGGCTTTTCAAAGTCTTGATATCCTATGGGCAAAATGAAAAATAATTTATCTTCTGGAACTGGCTGGTGGAGCTCCATATGCCCACTACTCCTGACAGGTTGTCCAGAGGCACTAGTTCAAGGATGGTCAAATACAGAGAAAAAAATAATCCCTAGAGGCACAAAATAATGTAAAATTAAAGAGGGGGAATTGTGCAAAATCAATTTTTTGAGCTTTCTACCATGTTATACTGTTGTTCCCTCATCAAAAACATGCCTGAAGAGGTTTTAGATGTTATCCATGCATACTTCAGTAATTTAGCAATCTCTCCAGGGCCCTATTAGAATCCTCTTTACAGTTAGCTGTAAGATTCTGTGCAATGTTCAGCCCACAAGCCTACGTCACCCATGCTCCCACACGACAGCTCTCCATAAATATACAAAAGCATGATACAGAACTGTTCACAGCAACTTGACAAACCTGATGCGATGTGCAGTAGTTTCATTAGTGGGATGCATTCTGAGTGTTGTGTTAACTCTGAAGGGGGAGTGATGAAAAGTAAAACTATGAAGAATGTTAATGCGTACATAGCATTTTCAAAACAATAAAAGGTAACATGGCAATCTAAATGTGTTATGTGTTAGCGGTTAATACCCCATAGAATTAAAATACCCCCTCTTTAAGAACGCTTTATTTTTGGTTAATGCGACCACCACAACACATGCCGGGGTGATTCATACAAGCGCCACACTTAAGTATATCATGAACAATTACTCTAGCCCCATATTGAAACAGACGCTGAGAATCCTGTTTCTGTTTAGTCCCCATGAGTGATGTGAGGAGTGCAGAGGAGGACCAGGGGAGCGAGGTCCGGGTAAATCAATTAGGGCCCGCGCCCTGTGTCCGCTGTGAGCTGTTTGTTTGCATAAGGCCTGACAGATATGAGCATGCAGCTGTTGAGATCGATACAGACCCGAGATATACTCACCTCCACACACCCGCAGTACTGCATAAATCTGACCCAAGACACTGCTCTTTCCACGGGTTGGGCTGAGAGGAGGTGCTGCCCCTAGTGGTCAGGGAAATGAGTTGTAGTAGGCGTATAGATTGGCAGTGAGGGAGGGATGGAGTTTTGTTAGAAAGGGAAAAAAAATGTATTGAAACAGAAGTCAGACAGTTTGTTTATGTATTTGTTTATTTATCTATTTATTTACTGATCTTGGGTTACCAGGAATTAAGGTTGTCAAAAGTATCAAAAATCATATACTCATCAATACTAAAACTAGTATTGAAACTAGATACTCATTTGAGGAGGTATCAATACTAAAAAAGTCACATTCACAGGATGGAAATGAACTTTTCCTGAAGCTTTAGAATGACCACTACGGAACCTACCCAGACGACTGAGGGATTACACAGATATAAGGCCACATGGGAATATAAAAGGAAGTACTATGATTTAATGTTGAAAATCATATTTTATTGTCTAAATGTCTGTGTTAAAGTCTGTCTGTGTGTGTGTGTGTGTGTCTGTGTTTTGTTTCGGTTTGGGTTTTTTTTGCACTGTACTCAAATCACACTGTACTCAAAATCCAATCATTTAACTAATTTGATTTAAGCACCACCATGTAACTTTTTAGCAAAAAAAGTAGAATAAAACAAAAAGATTTGACATTGTGGTTGTTTTTAATACACTGAAAAACATGGAAAACATGCATCCTTACTGTGAGCATCCTTGCACCTCCACAAACCTGTTTGTTCTTCCTGCTTGTTTCCATGGAAATGTTGTTCCTTTGACTCTAATATCCCACAGTGTGGCCTAAAACATATGTCTCCATGGAAAATGTTCTGAAGTAAGGTTTTAACTTTCTTTTTCCATGGAATCATGCAGGAGACGTGCCACCTTCTGGAAGTTGTGCCGTGTTGCTTTAAACTTTTTCTTCTATAATCTGGAAAATTTAAAGAGCCCATGTTTGACTATTTTCTGATCTATTTTATAATGTTGTTTCCTCTTCAAAAACATACCTGGAATTTTGTTTTGGTTCTTTCACACATGTTTAACACACAAACCCCAGAATTTGTAAAACTGTGTTTATTTCCATTTTTGAATAGTGGTATAACTTTTGCAATTTTCATTTTGCTTGGGAAACAGCCGGACTGAAGAGATAAATTACAAATATGGGTTAGAGGTTTTACAATGTTATCTATGACTTTTTTAACCAATGACATGTCGATATCATGACAGTCTGTGGAGAATTTATTTTTACATTTTTGAACAACATGTTTCACTTCTTGTTCGTTGGTTGCTGAGAGAAAAAAAAAAAAAATGAGTTCCTCACTATTGTTTCTCTACACTGAATTTTAGCTTGGTCTGGGATTTCAGCAGACAGCTCTGGGCCAATATTTCCAAAAAAAGTATTAAAACCATTTTTTACAAGCATTTAATATTCCTTTTGTAGACCAAGGGCTTTTTGTGGGTTTACTGTTTTTACGATATTCTTTTATTGGACATTATTTGTTATACAGAGATGCAAATATGTTCAAGAAGTTGTCATACGTCTATATTTGTTTCTGTACAGATTGAGATCCAGTCCTGTTCCTTTAAACTGCTGTCAAAAGCATTAATGGTCTCTTCACTTCTTATACGTTTATAAGTCACCTTCTTGACACGTGACAGGTAAGTGATCAGTGATGTCACATATTAACAAGCCACTAGTTGTTTGCTTTCCCATAATATTAATTAAGATGTTATCAATTATTGTTGCACTGTGTGACGTTATTCTGCTTGGTTTGGTTATTGCTGAATAGAGGGACAAACTGTACATTATATCAAAAAAATCATCTATTGCCTTTTGTCTAGTTGGATTCAGAAGGTCGATGTTGAAGTCACCACAGATAAATAATAACTTTTTCGTTAACAGTAGAAAACAGTTTCTCCATCCATTCAGTAAAAGCTTCAATGTTTGAGGTGAATGATCCACACAACTTACAACTATATTTTTCTTCTTATCATTATGAATCTCGACAGTTAAACATTCCATTGTTTCATCTATTGAAAGTAACAGATGGGTTAATACGCTAAATGATACAGATTTATGGATGAATAAAGCAACCCCACCTCCCATTTTACTTTCTCTGTTCATATATCTTAATTCATAATCATCTAGACAAAACTGTATATCTCTGTCTTGGTTAAACCAGGTTTCTGTAACAGCGATGATATTAAAAGGGCGAATGAATTGTTGCAGATAATCTTTGATAGAATTGAAATTACTATACATGCTCCTGCTATTAAAATGTATTATTGACAGTTCCCCCTCAAAGTTTATGTTATTGTTACTGTATATTGTTCTTGAGTAAGATAATTACAGTTTGTATCAAAAGTAGAGAGAAAATTGTTATCATTTGGACAGTTTCAGCCCTGGAATTCCTCATTTGTATTGAATAAAAAGTAAAATGCAGCTGTTAACATGAAAGCTACAGCTACGTGACATCACAAGGTGGAACAGAGCATTTTGAACTTTGGAGATGAAGACAGAATAATAATAGGTTACTCAAGCATGTATGAATGAAGCAAACCACAACTCCGGGTATGTTTTTGAGGAGGTAACAACATTATAACATGACTTAAAGCTCACAAGAATCCATTTTGTGTAACAGGACCTTTAATATTTGCAGTGAGGGCAAAAACAACTATTTAATACTCATTACAAGATTAAGAATAATGCAAATTGTGCATCAAATTATGTTATATACCATCCTTATATTTTAGCCTCCTGCTGGCTTATACTGGCTCTTATCTGCTCTGCTCAACACTAGTCCTGTCACTATAGGTCCTCACACCGCATGAATCGTGTCCCTGATTGTAAGCGTCAGGGGCCCCTCTCCATCGATCCCCCCTCACTGCTGTTATCTGCTGAGGGCCCACACAGATGGATTGTGGGTAAGTACTTGAGCGGATGGATACGGGCTGAGGACAGATCGTAAAACGCCCCCGGTCCTCCTCCACATCTCCAGATCAATACACGCGGCATCAGCAGAACATGCACAGACAGGGAACAATAGGTCTGACATGTGCTGGGAATGTAGACTATAAAATATGATTATGTATCATTATGTTTATTTATTAATAACATGCCTTAAGTAAACTGGCTAATTAGATGTCCCCCTTTAAGAACTGCATTTGGTTGGTTCCATTGGTCTACATCTTGCGGTGAAAATACAGGAAGTCCTCTTTTTGCAGTTCCATACACCAGAAGTCATACAGTGTTTTACAATTGTGAATAATAAAGAAATTCAACACATATGTTAATAAACTACACTGCCAGGCCAAAAAAAAAGGTAATATTTGTTTTGATAAGCTTCTGCAATGTCACAAGATTTATTTCCATCCAGTGTTGCTTTCATTTTTCACCAAGATCTTGCATTTATGATGGTAGAGTCTGACCGCTGCACAAAGCCTTCTCCAGCTCATCCCAAAGATTCTCAATGGGGTTAAGGTCTGGACTCTGTGGTGGCTAATCCATGTGTGAAAATGATGTCTCATGCTCCCTGAACCACTCTTTCACAATTTGAGCCTGATGAATCCTGGCATTGTCATCTTGGAATGTGCCCGTGCCATCAGGGAAGAAAAAATCCACTGATTGAACCTGGTCATTCAGTATATTCAGGTAGTCAGCTGACCTCATTCTTTGAGCACAGACTGTTGCTGAACCTAGACCTGACCATTGTATCTATTTGCTTAGTTAAATCCAGGTGGTGACTCTTTTTTTTTGGCCAGGCAGTGTATAATAGTAATTCTGTCTATTCATTTCTACCAGCCATATTCTTAAAGTGCTGTTCTTAAAGCCACAGTATGTACCTTTTTTTGGCAAAAAATAGCGTAAAATAAATGCATGTTTTGTTTTGTTTTTTTCATATGGATGTGTCTATTGCACTGAAAAACATAGAAAAACATGCGTTCTTACTGTGACCTGACTCTTAAGCGGCCCGGACAAGGGCCTCCTCCTGCTTGTTTTTATGGAAATGCTGTTCCTTTTGCTATAATATTCCACAGTATGGCATATAACGTATCAATCTCCATCAAGAATCTTCCAAAGTTGGTTTTAACTTTCTCTTCACATTATGATCATGCAGGTGCGTGCCAACTCCAGAAAGTTACATACCACCACTTTAAAAAGATATGATTTGGGGTTAGTGGAAAATAGTTTGGTTCTAGTCATATATAGCTTAGTTTTTATAGGTACTGTTTGTCAGTATATGGACAGGCCATGCCTCATGTGAAAGCTCAGAACCTCCAGATTTCACTCTCTGAGCTGCAGAGGCTGCACTAGCTCTGAGTCATGATTGGTTGCAGGTGCTGGGGTTTAGGTAGTGAGGAGTTTTAGGTTTAAATCAACTGGATTTGAAATCGGCAACCCAAATGAGAGACTCATTTTGAGATGAAGCCAGTCACACCTTCAGATGTAACAGGGTCTGGAGAGTAGAACGAGACAGGAAACCCCATGATGCCTATTGCATGTCTACAAATCACCGGCCAGTTCTACCTCACCATTTAATTGCTGTAGTTTTGATGGTTGCTTAGCTGGCTGGTTCCACACTAGCAGCCACACGTCACGCCAGTCCGCCACAGGGGACCTTTGTCTAGAAATATGGTACATAAGAGTATTGCATTATGATGATATGATAAATGTTATGGAGAGTGGAACAAATAAAGAGCAGACTGTACTTACAATTAGATGAGGAGTGAAGAGGGACTTTATGAGTTGCATTTGCACATGGACAGGAGGAGGAGGAGAATATTATGTGCAGAGCCTTTCACACTTTAATATCTATTGTGGTATGAATGTAAATAAGAATCCTACATGCATATATAACATAACACAGAGCGGACACAACTGCTCCTCTTTCAGCTATAGGGCTATAGGGTTTGTTTGAATATTCATCATTTGAGACCTGCATATTTGTGCTTCTGCACTTGCACACATTCCACAGAAAAATTGGGAATAAACCCAGACTAGGACTAAATCAGGACTCTATAGCAGGACTACATCAGGACTAAACTGAGATCAAACCAGAACCAAGCCAGTAGCAGAACAAATACACTAGCTATATCTCTACAATGGCCATACCACCTTGTAAATACCAGATTTCGTCTGATCTCAGAAGCTAAGCAGGGCTGTTCCTGGTTAGTACTTGGATGGGAGAGCACTGAGAGTACCAGGTACCGCAGTGACTCTAGTGCAAACTGTTGATGTGTCCTTAAGCAAGACACATCACCCACATTGCCTAGTATAAATGTAGTTTGTGAGTGATTGTTGGGGGTGGTTGGAGGCATCAATGGAGCAGATTGGCAGTTAACAATGTGTCTAGTATTATTATGCTTCTCTAATTAAAGGTGCTCTCTGTAACTTTTGGTGAGGGATCCGCTACCTGCTTGTCTCCCTGGGGATGTTACTGCTTTTCCTGGAATGCCCCACTGTATGGCATTATCTTTTCCACATCTACGGAGACAAGCAGATAATGCCACCAGGCCAAATTACAAATATGGAAATGCAAGCCCACTCATAGTAATACATGTTTTTCAAGTTAGTTTTGAGTAAAAAAAAAAAAAAAACGAGATGCAAGATTCAGTGCCATACTGTGGAACATTCCAAACAAAGAAATAACATCTCCATGGAGACAGGCAGATGGTAGACACTTTACATAGTTACACAGTGCACCTTTAAGAATCACACATTTTTAGACGAGTCCTACATATTCCTACAAGGTAAAAAACAAGCTTATGTTTTCAGCCTTAGTGCCCAAAAGCAGTTGGTCTGCCCAAATCTGCTTTATAATTTCTGGGGGAAAAAACTGTCTTCCTGCCAGTTCTTGAAACATGCAGTCATACAAACACAACACCAAAACGCCACCTGCTGCTCGTTAAGTGTACTACAACGGAACAGTGGATTAAACCTGAATGATGCTTATATATTTGTATTAGTATGTGCATAAAGACAGTCCACTGCTCCACTCCAGGGCACTCTGATCTCCTCATGTATTTTTAATCCCCTGAGAGGCGCCTGCAGCATGAAGAAGAACTTGAAGAAGGTTCTGATGTATCCATGGAGATATGTGGCCTTAGCATGTAGGCTACGCTAACTAATCCTATAGGTTTACAAGTTCACCAGAGCAGCCCCCAGGAGTCCTGCCCTATGTCTATACACATTCTAATGATTTACATGAATAATGAACAATATGGCCTATGATGAAAATGTGATGTTTGCTGGCTATGGTTGTTACTGCTAGCTGCTTTTTTTTGTTTGTTTCATTCATATATGTTTAAAGGTACACTATGTAACTTTTCTAGTGGTGGTGGAAGGTCCGTATTCTTGTTTCCATGTTAATGTTTTCTCTGGCATAAAACATATTTATTCCATGGAGGCAAGCAGAAGGAGCAGGTGTTTTTTTGGCAATTAAAAAGGCGATGTAACAATACTCAAATCTCGCTGCACGATATCACGGTACGATATTTATTGCAATATTTTTACTTTGAGACTTTAACTAAATTGCAGAAATGCTACTTTTTCCTTTTAAAATGCCTTCAAAAGGCTTTGGTGTGAACCATTACTGTCATAATAACAAGAATAGTTATTTCTTGACCCTGCTGACACTGAAACAGAACAAAGGATCATGGTCTATATAGTTTCCTGTTTGTTTTTTTCTTTTAGCTGCTGCAACAAAACAAAGCATTTTAGCAGCAAAGGAGGCTGAGGTTTGATCTGCTGAGCCCATGATATTATTCTGAGACTTTTAACGATACAATATCACCATATGTCTGTTATTGTTACATCTCCATGTAATATATGAAATGCAAATTAGATAATATGTTTAAACTGTGTGGAACATTCTAGCAAGACAGCAGGGTGCAGATCCTTCACCAGAAAGGTTACATAGTCCACCTTTAAGTAATAGCAAGAGACCTGCACCTTGAGAGCCCAAAAAACCTCAATACACCTTCACAGTGCTATTGCAATCAACTCTTGTTTATCCCTTTATGCATTATAAATAGACTCTAACACATTCCAAATTACCCAAGTCAACAAGTTTGTACATTCTTCTGGTTGAAAAAAAAAAAGAAAAAAAAGAAAAAGAAAATTCAAATGTTTGAGGCACAAATAAAACAATCCTTGTCGAAGCCTCATCTCGTCAGATCTCTGAAGCTAAGCAGGGCTGGTTAGTACTTGGATGGAAACCGCTGGGAATACCAGGTGCTACAGTGGAGCAGCAGTGGCAAAGCTGTTGTTGTGTCCTTAGGGAAGCCATGTAACCCACATAGCCTATTAGGAATGTAGTGTGTGCATGAGTGTTGGAAGGGCCGATGGCACAGATTGGCAGTCAGTCTACCCCAGGGCAGCTGTCACTACAGTAGTAGCTTACCACCACCGAGTGTGGAGTGAATGAATAATGCAAAAAATTGTAAAATGACTTGGAGTGTCTGGAAAAGTGTTATGTAAGATGAATGCATTATTATATTATTAGTTGACTACTTGTTACTAGTGACAGGCCGGCCTATACAAGATTCTAATTAGCCTACATTATTTAAAGGACCAAGACAGCAGCAGCCATTTTCAACCATCCTGCTTTTTATACCATACTGTCATTCATTGTGAGAACTCTGGCCAAATATGACAATACAACAGTGTAATCATAGTTGGACATATGGGGTGATTTTAATAATTCCGATACATACATGACACATAAAACATGTCTGCAAGAATATAAATAGGCTACAACAGAGAGGGACAGAGGACTTTTCTGCCAAACAGCACAAACATGAGGACTGTCTGAGATTTGCATGTTTGCAGATAATAAACCACAAAGAGCCATTGTTAGCAGTTCTGTGTGTCTCTCTCTCAGGACGTAAGTGGGTCGCTCCCGGAAAGTCAAGTTTATCATGTGCTCTTTCCAAACTGCAGATATCAGCTGGAATTAGTGTTGTCACGATACTTACGTTCCAAACACGATTTTGATTCTAAGGAATAGTCTTGATACTCAATGCTCGATACCGATTCCGATACCGCGGTGATATTAAAAAAACTCATTTAGAATATAGAATATGACTTTCGACATTAAATCATAGTACTTTCTTTTAGATTACCATGCAGGCTTATTGGCCCAACAACATTATAAAATTGTAAAATTGGCCCTTTACAATAATAATAGCTTACATTTGTTTTCTAATTTCATCAACATTGGCTTGTTTTGAAAAATCTACAGATTAGAGCATATTATTTCTTCCCAAATTAATTATGTGGTGGTGAGTGGATTTTTTGTGTTTTTTATGTTTACTCTACACTTGCAGACCATTTTCCTTGGAAAAAAGGAAATACAGTCATGTTCCATCTTGTGATGTGACATGATGATACAGGAAGTGCTCCACTGTGCTCCATAAATTTTCACTAAAATCATTTGGATGATTTCACTGGAAATCATTTGCGCTGGAATTGCCCATCCTTACTGAATAAAAGGTAAAAAGTACCTCTTAACTTGAAAACTACCAGTTCATGACACTATAAGGTGAAACAGAGCATTTTGAGATATAGAAAAACTAATAATAAAGGACTAATCAAACGTGTGAATGAAACAAAACACAACTCCCGGTATGTTTTTGATGAGGTAACAACATTATAACATGGCTTAAAGCTCAGAAGTGTCAGTTTTGCATAATATAGGACCTTTAAAGAGCCACTATATAATTCTCCTGGTGGAACTTAGAATTAGTGAGTCTTTGTGTCAGACAGGAGCGTTCGTGTACCTACTTCACACGTTTTGGTTACTTCCTGTAGCCTTTCTCAGAAGCGTCAGGTGATGGTAATGCTAGTGAAAATGACTAACATGCATAAAACCTACAGGCATGTTTTTGATGAGGGTTGTTATAACAAGGTAGAAAGCTAAAAAAAAAAGCATAATACCCCTCTTTAAATTCAAGTTTATTTTTTTATGATTATAACTCATGAAAGCTTTGTCTCACTTTTTAGCAAATGTAGAAAATGAATCAAACACATCCAGACTATAATACAGCGAACCAGGCGAGCTGATTCCCCACGTTTAAATGTCCCATAGTTATAGTTTCCGTCTGATTCTCTACATGGCCCCTCATCAGAGCTCTACGGCCACAGTCAATGGCTAGTGATTACAGTCTGTTCTTCCAGAAGGCCGGACGTTGTGGAATTGTGGGTAAGCAGCGGGGGGCGGAGTCAGACAATGCCCTTTTCTGTGGGCAGGGCTGTAGGGTCCAGGCCACACTGCTTCATCTGCACGGCCACATCGAACAGATAGTCGTAGCATTCACACCTGAGCGCACAACAGGCACAGAGTTAGCAGTTATTTAGCTAGCACACATTGTTAGCAGACCAAAAAATTGCGTGTACTTGGATGCAAGGTTTAGTGTTTGCAATGTCTTTTTAGCAGAGGTGGGCAAGAGTAGCCATTTTACTCAAGTAAGACTAACATAAATAATATTACTCAAGTACAAGTACAAAGTAGTGGTCCAAGAAATTACTCAAGTGTAAAAAAGTAATTGGGAAAAGTACTACTATATAGCCTGGCTAATTAGCAAAAAGATGAGTATGAGTGGTTTTTTTAAAATTAGCTGGAAATATGTCACAGAAAGTCCTTCCTCCTTTCAGTGGAAGCCATTCATACATGCTATATAGAGCTAACATTATTAGCATTCTAATATCAATCTGACTTTATCTGAAGTAAATACTTTTTTGTTCAGAGAATCCAATCTAAACATGTAAAGCTACTTAAAAATGCATTTAAACAAACTAAATTATAAACTAGGTAGGAAGACACAAATGTTCAAATCATTTCATCAACATAAAGCTTTTGTCACTTGTAGATTTACTCACAGTGGGAAGAGTAACCAAAACATTTAAAAGTATGTTGCTACAAAGTACATTGAAAAGTACAATTTATTTAAAAAAAAAATACTCAAATAAATGTAACTGAGTAATGACCACCTCTCCTTTTTAGAATATATGAAGTACATATCATCTTTATCACTAATTTAAAGTACATAATATGTCACACTACATGACAGTGTGTTTCTCACATGGTCTTGGCCTTCTGCCAGGACTCCCCCCACACGTACACCCCATGCCTGCGCACCAGGACTGCACAGGACTCTGGGTACTGCTCCATGGCCCGGGCCATGCGCTCCTTCAGGTCCCTCTCTTCTGGGGTGTTCTCGATGATAGGCACCACCAGCATGTCGTCATATCTGCACACAACCACACAAGCAAAAAATGTCTATGAAAAGAAACAATAGAGCTACTCCACACTCAGTGGTGGTAAACTACTTCTGTAGCCACAGCTGCCCTGGGGCAGACTGACGGAAGGAAGGCTGCTCTAACCACTAAGCCACTGCCTCATTAGCAGGCTTTATGCACCCCATGGAGATTATAATACAAACATCTGCAGTCTATATGATCTGCAGTTTACTAGCTTTTTATTTATTTGGGCAGACAGAGAAAAAGTTGAACATTGTTCCAGTTTATTAACCATAAACCAAGTCAACAAAGTCTGAAAGTCTGCAATCTGACAGTTAAACAGTAAGTTATAGAACTCTGACTTGACCTCAAGCTTAATTTTAAACTGTAGGGATTGTAGAATGTTTTGATGTGACCCAACCCAAACTTTTGTTACTGAAGTAAACTGTTACTTTGAGCTCAAGTAAAACAGACGCTACTACATGCTACAACCAGTGGGAGCATGTCTGTCATGTGGAGTGAGCTGTATTCAATAGTAATTACCCAATCCATGACTCTAGAATGTGAATACAAGCACAGGAAATGGCTTCTGTTTATTGTAACACTAAACAAGCCTTGTGAACGGGTGTAAAATGACATAAAGGTGTGTACTGAACTGAAATTCTCAGATGTGTCCAAAATCGTGCCAGATGTGAACATGTGTGGACCTGTCTGTGAGCGTTGGTGATACTGTGGTAAGACACAGTTACAGAGGAACAAGCGCAGACACTACAGATGTATCAGGAAATCTCTTAAAATTAGTTTGGCTAAGACTACAAAAGAATTCCCTGTCAGTTTGTGGCTATACTGTGTCAGAAATTTTATTTGTGCTAAATGAACCGTAAACTATACATTTAAAATGCAAACACATTACATGCACATTATGGCATTTTTTAGACCAATAGAAATATTCAAAAGTAAATATGGTCTGAAAGTAGGGTACAAGAAACAAATATGTTGAGTGTATGAGTGTGTGTATGTGTAAGTGTATGAGTGTGCATGTGTGCGTGTGTATGTGTGTGTATGTATGTACTGTATGTATGTATGAGTTTGAAACACATAGCTTTTGGAATGACATGGAGCCCAGGCTCACAGACCTGTTTTTTCACATTTAAAAAATATTTTTGACAGTAAATATATAACCGTTGAGACACTGTGGTTAGATCCTGCACTCTCTCCGCTGTTGTACCATGAAAGCACGCTGCGTCCTTTTAGCATCCGTGAGTCGCTAATGTCAACTGGATCAGGTTTTGCTTCACTATTAGCGTGTCTTACCGGTTTTCAACAAGAGCAAACACTTGATAAATGTTCATATGGTCTAAACTGGGACTCAGGACAAAACCAGAGCTAAACCTGGATTAGACCAGGACTAAACCAGAACAGGACTAAACCACATCTACATCAGAACTAAACTGGTCTCAAAACAGGACCAAATCTGGACAGAAGTGAATACCCCCTAAGAGTACTACTAAAACTACTGTTAGAAGTACAATTTCATTAACAAACTCACTACTATCTCCCTCTGCGTTTGAACAACTCTGAGCAGTCATCTGATCTGCAGTCGTACCTGTAGTTGGTTCTGGAGGTGCCCCTGCGGATGCCCTTGATCATCTCCTGGTGCGTGATGCGGAACTCTGTGCCCGGGTACAGCAGAGTGGCCATGACTGCGGCCTTGGAGTGAGTGTGGATCACCGCCTGGGCTCCTGACAAACAGCACTGCTCATTACTTAAAGGTGCACTATGGAACTTTTTTTGTCCGCCACCTCCTTGTCCCCATGGAGATTGCTTTGTTATTGCTTTTCCTGAAATGTTCTAGAGTATGTCATGAAAAATATCAATCTCCATGGAGACAGCAGGTGACACCAAAAGGCCAATTTACAGGTCAGAATGCATGTTTTTCAAGGTATTTTTTCAGCTACCAAACATCTGTAATTAGATATATGCAAGATAGATAAATTATATGCTATACTGTGGAACATTCCAGGCAAAGCATTCCATCTCTATGGAGACAAGCTGATGATGCACTGTCCAACAGATTGTTTTGCGTTCTTCAGGCTTTATGAATCCCTTCTGTTTGCAGTGATATTTCACATTTTGCAGCCCTTATATTTTCATACTTTACAGTCATGTCAGTGATGTCATGAACCTTATCTGGGGGTTTGATGCTAACTAGGGGCATTGCTCTGTTTGAAGCTCTGTTACTCAAATTAGACATTAATCTGATCTTTGTTTTAACATAATCCAACCAAAAAGAGCCAATTTAGTTGGAACTACAACAGGTGAGCTGATTGGTGCTGTTAAACACGTCCCTCTCAAACAACATTAGTCACAAGCTAGCTCGCATTAGTCAACAGTTTTTTTTTCAGTTAGTCACTCTCACTTTTTTTGTTGAAAATCAAACACCTAAATCGGACCATGAACGCTTGTATTGATCACAGGCTCCTGAAAATTGATTGTTTAAATCCATTTTGTATTTTTTTTTTCTTTTCAAACGATCTTAAAACTTTTTTGGCAGTTTGCTAATGTGTGCATTGTGTCGCCATGGTAACTGCAACTGGTAACATTCTGTCATAGACATACAGGCAGAACACCCCAGGGTGATGTCACTGCAAAGTATCAATATGTAAGCAAAACAAGTAAAACTGTATTTGAAATATCAGAAGTGTTTAGAGTGCCAACATTTCCTGCAATATCATTGTCATGATTATTTGAAGTCATGATTTATATACATTCAAACCTTTATAGTGGAACGATACAAATGATCACTTGTTAGGAGGGCTGTAGTCTAAATTCTTAGTTGACTAAAGACATGCCCTGACTGCTGTAACCAATTAGAGCAATAGATTATAGTCACGATTTGATCTGATTTATTGAGCAGCCCTGGCCTACAGGGCTTTCTGCTACCAACTAATAATGTCACAGTGAAACCGAGAAGACAAACTAATGACTCAAAAAGACATGAATGTTCAGCCAATCCTGACATGTTGCTCTGCCCTCGTTTTTATCCACCGAACTGATACTGACGATGAGACAATGTACTGTTTTGTCATTGCTTGTACTGGCTGCGTATTTCTACTCTTGAGCAACAGCTACTAACTGAATTACCCTTTGGGATGAATAAAGTTATCTGATTGTGATTCTTTGTACATTTTTAACATAACAAATTTAAAGGCGCTGTGCCTGATTTTTACTGTCATAAAAATGTTTATTAGTCACCACAATGAGTTACACTTCTTCACAATAAAACCCTTTAAAGCTTTAAATCACATGTATTTCAGAGCACGCTTGAACAGATCTACAGGGACACAATATTTTGTTGTTTGTGGAGGAAGTGATGGTAAATTGCAGTCTTTCTGATTTGCTAATTGCGTCTTTTCAAATTTTGATTTTGATTCGATCGCAATTAATCTTGGAGCCCTGGCTACAAATCTGTACCATTGGCATCTCTGACTACCACCAATCATTCATGCACACAGCACATTCAGACGAGGCAATACGAGTGAAAACAGGAAATCGCCCCTCTGGCCTTGGGCGAGTACTCTAACCACCGAGTCCCTGCCTAACCACACAGTTTTCCCCACATGATGCGGCCTTACACACACTTGGATCCGTACCTCTCATAGTGTAGGCGTTCATGAAGAGGGGGGTGCACTGGCTCTTGGTGAGGTTCTTCCAGGCTGGAGGACAGCTGATGTCTCGCTCCTCCAGGTCACACACAAACATGTCCTCTGGCTGAGGGAAACAAAACTACATCAGTCCCATGGATTTTAAAACCTGCAGAGAGTCACTATAAGTCACAAGTTCTTATTTTGATGCCCAAGTTTGGTGGTTTTCACCTTCTAGAATACAATCATGTCATACTCTTAGATGGGGGGGTACAGCATGTATGTCTATGGAGGAATGTGCCGCAGTTACCATAATGACACAATTTACACATAGTAAACACAGCCTGATTTTTAAACAAGACCCTCACCTGTAGTTCCAACTAAAACAGTTTTAACACAATCTGACCATAAAGAACTAACTTGAAAAACAGAGCTTCAGACAGAGCAGTGCCTCTAGTTGGCTCTCTCACTGTTATGTCGGTCTATGGGACAAACAGCAGAGCAAAGTACCCGGTAATCTTGGAGTCCCTGGGAGGGGTACTAGACAGTGCACCAACCAGGGACTCCGTTGTTCTACTGGAGGACTTCACATGGGCAATGACATTGACACCTGGAGAGGGGTGATCGGCAAGTCATCTGACCTCTGGCCACATGTCTTGGACACTTGGGTGAAGAAAGGGGCAGAGCTGTCAACTGATCACCAACGGATCTGTTGGCGGGGAGGAAGCCAGACAGACCTGGCAGACCCAAGCGTATCCTAAGTTGTCACGGTGGCAACCCCCGAACCCGGTGGTGGACTCCAGAATGCCGGGAGGGATGCCGTCAGGGTATCAAGCCTTATTGGCTTGTGACGGGTACTGGCGGGCCAAGCGTATTGCAGCTCTTGCAGTCGCAGAGGCAAAAACTCGGGGTTGGGAGGAGTTCGGGGAGACCATGGAGGAGAACTAATGGTTGGCCTCAAAGAAATTCTGGCAAACTGTCTGACGCGGGGAAGCAGGGGAAAGCAGTGCTTCGCCAACACTGTTTACAGCGCAGATGGAGAGCCGCTGACCTCGAATGGGGATGTTGTCAGACGGCGGAAGGAATATTTTGAGGATCTCCTCAATCCCGCCGTCACGTCTTCCAAGGAGGAAGCAGAGACTGAGGACTTGGAGGTGGACTCATCCATCACCCTCCCCACCTCTCTGGCAAGCTCCTCGGTGCCAAGGCTCCTGGGGTGGATAAGATGCGCAAGTCTCTGGATGTTGTGAGGCTGTCTTTGCTGACACGCCTCTGTAACATCGTGCGGCAGTTGGGGACAGTACCTCTGGATTGCCAAACCTGGGTGATGTTCTTTTTGTTTAAGAAGGGGGACCGGTGGGTGTGTTCCAGCTATAGGGGAATCACACTCCTCAGCCTCCCCGGTAATACAAATACAATACAAACACATACATACATATATATTACAATTCATAAGGATACAGGAGAGGAGAATCTGACATACATACATATATATTACAATACATAAGGATACAGGAGAGGAGAATCTGACCAATGGTCGAACCTCGGATTTAGGAGGAGCAGTGTGGTTTCCATCCCGGTCATGGAACACTGGCTCAGCTGCTCTATACTCTCCATCGGGTGCTCAAGGGTTCATGGGAGTTTGCCCAACCAGTCCACATGTACTTTGTGGATTTGGAGAAGGGATTCGATCATGTCCTTTGGGGGGTGCTCCGGGAGTATGGGGTTTGGGGCCCTTTGCTAAGGGCTGTCCGGTCCCTGTATGAATGGAGCAGGAGCTGGGGTCACATTGCCGGCAGCGAGTCAGACCTGTTCCCAGTGCATGTTGGACTCTACTAGTGCTGCCCTTTGTCATCGGTTCTGGTCATTATTTTTATAGACAGAATTTCTAGGCGATTTCTGTCAGTCAGTCAGGGGCCGGGGAGGACCAGGTTCGGTGACCACAGGAGCTCATCTCTGCTGTTTGCTTCATCAAACCAGGACCGGCAATGGGGTGGTTTGCAGCGGCCAGGATGAAAATCAGCTCCTCCAAATCTGAGGTTCTCGATTGATTCTCAACTGGAAAAAAGTGGTTAACCCTCTCCAGGTGGGTGGAAAGTCCCCACTTTAAGTGTGAGTTCAAGTATCTCGGGATCTTGTTCGCAAGTGAGGGAAGGATGCAGCATGAGACTGACAGGCAGATCTGTTGTGGTAAAGAGTCAAAAGGCAAATCTACGGTGAATCTACATTCCTACATTGCTGCAGATACAAGCGGTTGAAATGAGTTTCCTCCGCAAGGTGGCTGGGCACTCTTTTAGAGATAGGGTGAGGAGCTCAGTCACACGGGAGGAGCTCAGAGTAGAGCTGCTGCTACACCATGTCAAGAAGAGCCAGCTGAGGTGGCAAGGGCATCTGTTCCAAATGCCTCCTGGGTGCCTCCGGGCATGTTCCACCAGGATCCAAGACATGCTGGAGGGCCTACAGCTGAAACCATAAGTTTACATACACTATATAAAAAGGCACAGATTATTTTTTTTCCTCACTGTCTGACATGAAATCATGACTAAATGTTTCCTGTTTTAGGTCAATTAGGATCACCAAAATTATTTCTATTTGCTAAATTCCAGAATAACAAGAGACTGATTTTTTTAGACTATTTTTCATTACTTTCTTCAAAGTCAGAAGTTCACATACATTTCATTAGTATTTGGTACCATTGCCTTTAAACTGTATGACTTGGGCCAAACATTTTGCATATCCTTCCACAAGCTTCTCACAATAGTTGGCAGGAATTTTGGCCCATTCCTCGTGACAGAACTGGTGTAACTGAGCCAAGTTTGTAGGCCGCCTTGCTCGCACATGCCTTTTCAGGTCTGCCCAAAAATTTTCAATAGGATTGAGATCAGGGCTTTGTGATGGCCACTCCAAAACATTAACTTTGTCATTTTTAAGCCACTTTGTAACCAGTTTGGCAGTCCTTTGGGTCATTGTCCATTTGGAAGACCCCATTTGCACCCACAAGCTTTTGCTTCCTGGCTGATGGCTTGAGATGTTGCTTCAGTATTTCCACATAATGTTCTTTTCTCATGATGCCATCTATTTTGTGAAGTGCACCAGTCCTTCCTGCAGCAAAACAACCCCACAACATGCTGCTGCCACCCCCGTATTTCACAGTTGTTCTCAGGCTTGCAAGCTTCCTCCTTTTTCCTCCAAACATAATGATGCTCATTATGGCCAAATGTTTCATTAGACCACAGGACCTAAATTAAGGTTTTATCCCTGTGTGCATTTGCAAACT
>KN471112.1:15050-29922 GCA_000787095.1 Periophthalmodon schlosseri
GGCTATTGTAGTGTCCCAGGAGGCGACAGGTGCCACGCCACTCGACACCGCACTCCGAACCGCGCTGAAAGAAGGGCAACCGAAGACCAGTGTGAGGAGATGGGTTTGGACAGATAGATGAGAGACAATATCCCAGGGGGCATACGGGACGTCCCAGACAGGAATAGAAATCAAGTAGTGGTAGCAACGGCCTTTTATACAAGAGGAGCTGACAACTTTGTAAATATATGTACATACATTTGTAGTTAATTTTGGACTCTGCATTTTCTCCATGTGTTTAAGTAAGTTTCCACCATCAAAAGGCATATTAGGACAATTCTCTCTTTAGGTCAGGATGTCCCTTTTTTCCGGGTCGCTTATTGAAACAAAGGCAAACACATGACTCATTCAGATCGGAGGATTTAGTTTGACCAAACCAATAAACATTTATTCGCACATTCATTGGAAGTGTTGCCTGGCAAATACAGAAGGATACCTCTATGTATTTTTTATACAGATTGATATCAGTCTTGTCCCCACGTCCTCTGTTGCACCTCAGGCCTGGTCAAACGTGACCAATCAGATTAATTTTTTTTCAGTGACAAATGTGAAACGAAGGAGCTCATTGGTCACCTATGATTTACAATTAAAATCAAATTTATCTCACCAATAATTTACAATAATTTATAAAACGTTTTATTCGGATATTTGATTAATGATAAATGACATTATGTTCAAACAAACGATAATCAACAGATAGATGGAGGCAAATATTTTAAATTTCCAGTCATGTTTTTTTTTAATGACGGAAGATAAACAAACTTGCACAAAAAAGTATTACTTATGACTATTGGGTTCAATTGACCAGAAGGACTTGGGGATAACAAAACATTTTCTTAGGGAACCCCCTAATCTAGGCAGCCCTGACCAAGAACCTGGCTCAGATCTGGAGAAGTCTTCACTCTTCTTGACATTGTGCCCCAGACACACTGAGGAAAAATATGTCCAAGATCCAAGATTCCATAGGAGACAATAATGTTCATTTTGGGGACTATGAGGTTGTCTGTGAATGTTCGTTAATCTGCTTGTCTTTTATTGACTGATGTTTGTCTGCTGCTGATGTTAGGCTCTACAGAAATAAATTAAATTGAAATGACCTTAGGTTGTTACTGTATCGTCTGTGCCACTTAAATTTTCTGAAATATAGTCCTTTTGCAAACTGTTAGCTCATCCAGTAAAGAAAAGCTTCTCTCTAGTCTAGCCCATATAAAAACTCCAGGCCTCTGCTAATTATGATGTTGAAATAAAAACTTGATATTTAGGCTCTGCTTGTGTGGTGTCACACTCGTCCTTTAAAAATGTCATGTTTGTGATATTTCTGCTGAGTTTAGTGTTTTGGGTTTGGTCCTCTTAATGAACAGAGCTTTTGGGGTTAGACTGAGTTCATTCTGACATTTAGAAATATGACATTTGAGATCCCACCGCTGTGAACCAAAGTGTGGGGTTAACCTTCCAGGTCACCAATTAGGATTACAAAATAATAGGAGAAATACAGTAGAACATATGATGAAAATATAAATACTGCAAATGAGAAATATAAAAACAGTGCCAATATTTGCATTCTTGGGTTATGGTTGAATTTAATAAACATTCAAACCTGTATTGACTCATTACTGGCTGTAGTCTCTCATAATACAATTTAGTTCACTGCAAGACAAAAAATATATAATAACGGTAGATACTGACATGGTAACATTAGAAATCCTAGGTTTTGTACTTAAAAGTTGTGAAGGAAACCCAGGCCCCATCCAGTCTGGGAACTGACCCGAAGAACTTTGCACTGTGAGGTGAGGGTGCTATCCACTCACCCACCGTGAAGCCACAATTCAAACACAACAGTAACCAAAGAAACTCAAAAGTAAAAAAAACATAAATCGCATGCTAATCTGCAGGTGAAGTTTGACCAAAAACTTATATGTTCTATTTTTTGGCAAGAATATTGGTCAAATTCCCAGCATGTTGAAAGTTCCTAGAAGCCACTGCAGGAACCCACAGTATGAATTAGTGTATGAAGCCTCTAAGCTGTGTAATTGCCTCTGGTTGTTCTATCTATTCCTATCCTGGTCTGTGTCCGGGCCCGTCCCGTAAAGCCGCGGATATTCAAGGCTGTCCCAGAGGAGCGCTGTGCTATGTGAGGGGTAGGCCTACGGAGAATCCTCTTTGGTCCTTCAGGCATTGGGAATGTCCAGGATAGAGTTACATTTATAAAGTGAATGAGAGAGAGGAGAGCGGGGAGAGAAAGGAATGATAGAATAGTGGAAGTTATTGCCCACTGAACCATAGTAACTATAACCAACAGAGACAGGGGACTGAAGTCTGGCTGGTCAGAATGAGAGCTATTAATCTGCAAAGTCGACACTGCAAAATGGCAAACTGTGCTTATTGGCCATTATTCTACACATAATTGAAATAGATAAGAAAGAAAATTGGGTCCTGCCACTGTACACACCACCACAATGGGGCCAACCCAAGCATGTTTTTGGGAGAACATCAGAATCCCATACAAAGGCCAAGTCCAGGAAACAAACCCAGGACTCTCTTACTGTGAGGCCAAGCGAAAGTAACAGGTTAAGACTCAGTGGTCATTTTGAATTTGTATAATGCTTTGAATTTATTACATTGCATTATTTATTCAATCCACACTCTGGTGGTAAGATATTTTTGTACAGCTGCCCCGGGGTGGACTGAGGAAAGCAAAGCTGCCATTCGGCTCCTTCTACCACCTCCATTCAGTCTCCCTCTTACCATCTAAACAAACAAGAATCAAACAGTCAACTTTCGGGCATAGTGGGCGAACGGTCTAACCACTGAGCCATTGCCACCCAAAATATGATACTATAAGGTTGAGATCAAGCAGCAGGTGTCATGAAAAAAGAGATCTGTATTTGAATGGCAAATCATCCAAAATCATCCATTCTCTATGCCAGTTTCACAGAGAGACTAGAGACTGGGCAGGCTCTAGTTTTGGCCTGCTGTTGTGCGTCTGTGCCAGCCCTGATGTGTGAGAGCGCGCCAGCCTCCAGCGGTCGCTAAGTTAACTCATTACTGCCTCGTTTATCTCGTTAGGCGCAGATTGATCCTACCGAGGCCAGCTGCACGTCATCGCCGGGCCCCGCTAATCAATACTAACAACCCGGGGAAGAGTTTAACTGTTACACAACCTCATTATCTTGCCAGCGCCTCTGCAGGGGGGGAAAGATTACAGCGTGACACCCCAAAGTCAGCAGAAGGGCAGAGCTTCCCGTTACGAGCAGGAAGTAGATTCAGATAGCAGGGTTTAGCTGGTTATCAGATGGTCAGGAGGTGTGAAACTGTGAGGGAATAGATACAAGATCTTATAGATGAGTATGAGCTTATGCAAACGCAGGGGTCTGTGAATGTATGGACCGAGGAGACCCCCCAGGACCGTATATGTGACAGGGATATATGAGTGTTCAAGGGGGCACATAAATATTGAAAAAGAGAGTAATGTATAGGCAGCAAAGTTAAGAAGAATTATTAAGACAGCATATATGGCAACTCTACTGAGAAATCTATAACTGTTTGCACTTGTATCTGGTATTTACGCTTTTCCTTGTTGAAATTCAGACTGAAATGATGATTGTTCTCACTTTCTACTTACATCTTTCTATGAAACACAGTTACCATGGACCCCAGTGTAAGGATTTTACAGTAACTATGATAGCAGAGATATTGCAATAAAAATACTGGGAACATACATACAAAATATTGAACTAAAAGCTCTTGCCTAAGCATTGCTTTTGCAGCAGCATTTCAGAGCATATCACACACATAGTTCATTATCTATTTCTCAGTTTTAGTGCTGCCAACATGAGGAAATGACTGCACTTATCGAGGTATTTTTAGTGATGAAGAAGTAAGATTTGTACAATACTGTTTCATGATTAATAGTGATTTTGGAGTTAAATGTAGATCTGCACAATATATTGCAAATTAATCAGAATCACAATTTGAGTTGGCGCAATTACTAAATCGGAAGCCTGCAGTTATTCTGATGATAGAACGTCCTCCACAAAGAACATATCCTGTTTTTGTAGAAAAATCTCTAGACATTTACATATTCTGAAATGTATGTGATTTTTTTTTTTCTAGTTTAGCAGTTAATATTTCAGTTTCCTCTCAAATGTTAATGCTCCTGGAGTTGTTTACAATATGTACTCTTAACAAAATCCAACTTTTTTCATTAAATATATACTGCAAATCTAATCATAATCGCAATAGTTGTCAGAAAAATCACAAATAGATTTTTTTTCTGCCATAAACTGTGCAGCCCTACATGACGAATGAGATTTTTTTGTGAAGAAGTAGGATCTCTACAATATTGTTAACCTTCTCATAATAAGGTTGCTATCTATTTCTGATCTATTGTGCTTTTAGACACAAGAGTGCTATTACCTAAGTCTCAGTCAGTGCATACATTTGTTCAATATGCACACTTGACATTAGGCCTGTCATGATAACAAATTTTGAAGTTCAATATATTACTGAAGTAAATATAGACGATAAACGATAATATTGAAACTAATTTATGCCACTGACACAATTATCCAAGGACAGATTTAAACCACAAAAACTATTCTAAATGTACAATATTGTAAAAAAAAAAATTATGAGCTGCAATAAATAAACAAAAGAATGAAACACTTAAGTAGTTAGTTTGTATCTGTAATGAGTCATAGAAGTGATTAATTCAACCTTTTATGGCTTCAATCTTTTGCTATAGCCAAAACATAACAAAGAAAATGTACACACAATAAATATTGACCAGCTTTCATATACTGAACAATAAGTCGGCATAGTAATTATCATGACAGGCCTACTTTACATGCATTTTTAAGTGGTTCTGGAGGCTGCGTGGTTGCTTTCCCCACCTCTCATTGCTCCTCTGCTGTGATGCTTAGGGAGTGCACAGGAAGGCCAGGACCTGCTCAAATCTCTTCATGTTGTGTAAACATCATCTTTTTGCATCAGCACCGCACCATCACCATCAAATATGCATCGAATTACATAAGACAGAGGAGTTACGTAAGTGTACCCTGCCCCACGGAGCGTCAGAGTGCGCTCACGCTGAGAAATAACGAAGCCATCCTTAAACCAGGGCTACAACACAAGCACCGCATCAGAGAAGGAGCAGTAACCAGCTAAAAATAACACGGCCAAATTTCATCTAATTATGTAACCACTGCAGAAATGTACATGAAATATGGATGGACAAGAGGAATTATGCCAGTACTAGATAGAGAGCTTAAGTAATGATTTTTATGACGAGGCTAGTCAACGTCAAATCGGCGTCTCCCATTTTTGGTTGGTGGGCAAACTCTTCACCCACTGTGCCACTGTCATCGCTTAGCCAATCTAAATGAAGAATTAAAACTAGAAAAAGAAGGTAATCAATGTACTTTTATTTTATATAACATGTACTTCTACGTTAAGAAAAAAATAAAAATGTATATACGGTACATAAGACTATAAGACTATTATGAATATTTTACCCCGATATAGATTGATAACAATTTTTGGTTAAATTGTATATTATAATTCTGTATATTCATATTAATTTGATAATTTGAAAAGTAGACAAACTTTTAATCAGTGTCATTTAACATAAGAAGTCTAATTTATTCCTCAAAAGTTTGAACCTTGCCTCAAACAGCATGTTTTTACTGCCACTGTATTAGCTGTAGACATTTCTATTGAGAAGACCTAAGCTGATCATTGATGATTTCAACTATTGATTCAATACATTTCAATCAATTACACAGTGCTGTATGTACAAAAGTGCCTTTGTTTTGAAGGAAAAAAGAGATAACTAATGCTTGACTGTTACATTACGTCATTTCTTAAGGTTTGTCAGTGCTCGTCATGGATATAAACTTACATGATGTCATATGATGTCATCCTGTAACTTTTGTTTTACTGCTTTATTTTCTAGCTAGAATGGATTTGAAGTAATTACAGTATCCATGGCCTGTCTTCCTCTGCATGTATTTACCTTTGCACTCAGATTATAGCCTCAGACAGTTGGTGAGTTAGATCCAGGTTTGTGGACATGTGGGTTGTTCTGTTTAACATCAGCTGGAATCACTTTTGACAGCTCCAAGCCAAAGTCTGTCCAACTCCAATGAACCCAGGAACGGAGCGTGCAAAACCAGGCTAACCTCACAACATTTGCTGTGGAAGAGGAAGTCATTAGAGGATTGAGACCTGAACTTTGAACTCTACTGGGGGTTAATTACTTTTTAATTGATGTTAGAATGAAATTTGTACAAGATGTAGTGACAAACCACACCAGCAGATAGAAGTAGAGCTGAATATTATGGTTATGGTTGTAAAAAAAAAAATCTAAACCCAGATACTAATGTTATTCATTTGAACAAGTATCCTATCAATACTGAAAAAACTCATGTTGTAACCCAAAGCAAACATTTTGTGATAACTGTGATAAATAGAAGATGCTTCTTTTCTGTTTCTCATGATGGGTGTGAGAATGAGCGCAGCAGTGTATGTTTTAAAACAAGTCTGGTGTGTCCATATTGAGATTTATACAGAAGTTAGTGAATTTAAGCATATTTTAGAATGAGACTAAGGTTAGAGTTTGTCAAAGATAAGATTTGAGGATGTTGTGAAAGAGGGCAGGGAACTCAAAAGTATATAGAGGCTATAGCTTTTAACATTATGTAAAGTAGAACACTTCATATTTCAAGGTAATTCCACAACACACCTTTAACACTTGTCTCTCTACATTAGAACACTCCTGACTTGTGTTTCTTTGAAGCTAACCATAAATCCCAGTATTCTGAATGACAAGACGTGCAAGGTACTAGCCAGCTGCACTAGCCTTAAGCCATGAGACCCAGAGAAAGTGAGAAGCTAGCGCCTGGCTAATCAGTCTTAATGCCAGATGGAGGGAGACGGCTAGCATCTCATTTTTAGCACTACAGGGACAAGCCCAATCCTCACTTCACCCAAATATGTCACAACATGCACAAGATTAGGGACAGGGAATATAGAGAGGACATTTTAGATTTTCACAATGTTTTTAAGAGAAATACTTGTATTTATGAATAATTATAGGCTAATGTTGTAAGAAGAACTAAATTAGAACTCAAAAGACATATAGGAGGCAGTCTGGGTTAAGTTGGTAATTTCATTAAACAACTTTACAAAATTGGCTTTTGTTCTCTGGACAAGCTTGTAGGGTTGTCAAAAGTAAATCAGATACTAATCGTTACGAAAACGAGTATTGAAACTAGATACTCATTAGAGAAGGTACTGATACTAAAAAAGTCACATTCACAGGACAGAAATGAACCTTTCGCTTTAGAATGATCTTAAGCTGTATCAGACCAAGTGTAAGACCACATAGACTAGTATACGCCCATGGACCACTATGGACAATACCTTGACGACTGAGGGATTACACAGATATAAGGCCACATGGTAATATCAAAGAAAGTACTACTACTTTTTATCTATTCCTTAGTATCAATATCGAGTTTGAAATTTTAGTATCGTAACAACACTGCAAGCTTGAGGAAGTGTCTGGAGAGGGGGAAGTAGTAGTAGTAGCAGTAGTATATATATATAGTACTATACATCTATTTGCCTAAATTGCAGGGTAAGGGGTTGAACATAGACAGATTTGGGTTTTCATTTTTGAATGGAAAAATAGCTATACCTTTAAGCATATGTCAGACATAATGCTGATTCCATATGATGAATGAGCAAATGGAACAAATGCATATGTCAAATGTCTTCGTCTAACCACATCAGAGAATCAAAAGTGAGTCAGTGTCCTCAAATAACTTGGAAAATCACGGCTCTCCTCTCTCTCGGCTCCACTTCCTCTTCGTCCTGAGGTCATGTGATCATCCTCCAGGGTCATATGATGTGAACAATCACCACAGCAACAGAAGGAGACAAAATCTTCTCTAAGAGAATCTAAAGCTTTTGAAGATCACCTTTGACCTAAAGAAAAGGACGATTACGACAGAAAATTTAGCACCTGCCACTATCTATTGACCCCTTCTCTGCTATGATTTTATAATACCATGAATCACATTTTGGAAAGACTCTTAAACAGTATTTTGTAATAAAAAAGACATCATGGTATTCACTCATTCAGTCCTTAATTAGTCATCACCTCCCACACCAACAGCTGAAGGAAACAATTCAAGAGCAGGTTGTTGTATTGTAAGGATAGCACAATAAATGCTGCAATATACTCTTTATACATAATGTACAAGCTTTTGTAATAGTTGTCACCTGTGATAAACACAATGTACTAAGTCACTTTTCTGGTGGGAGATCAGGTCTGCCATCTGCGTGTCTCCATGGAGATGGTATTAGTTTAGCTGAAATTTCCCACAAATGGCATTAAACTTATCTATTTCTCCTTATTCAGTTACTAATAAATATCTTGAAAAACACACATTCTTACGGAGCGGAGTCACCTCTCCACAGATTTAACCTGTAAGATGATCTGGTGGGTTACCTGCTTGTTTCCATGGAGACAGATTAATTTAATGTTAAACTTTCAAAGCAAAGCAATAACATCTCCATGGAGACAAGCAGGTCATGATGGTCCACCAGAAATGTACACCTGACAATATTTCAAAAAGTCATTTTTGTATTTTTCATACAAAGTGGTTTAGTACTTTGCAGTCATTTGAGGCTGCAGCAGCACAGATCCAGAATACAGTATGTTTCTCAGTTTGAAGCAGGAAGCCTCTGACAGTGAGCCACCTGTTAGTTTTGGCAAAGACCCTCACCAAACGACTGGCGACGATGAGGGGAGGGGCCGTGGGGACCGGAGCTGAGAGGGGAACTCTGCCATTTTGGGTTACATTCAGTTACAGAGGACAAAATACATGTCCTCATGTGTCTACTTGTCCTTGTGTTTTCTATCTATCTATGACTCCTTAGGGTCATTGACAGTAATTGATAGTGATTGACTGATTGATTAGTCATAGGATTTATGCCAGATGCCCTTCTGCACAAAGCTCTCTACAGCTTAGAACTGGCACAAAGAGTGTCCTCTTGTGACTTGATTATTTGAGTATAATGTATAAAATGTAGGCTATAGTAAATATTGCTTGAGCAGACTTGGATTGGGGCATCATGCAGATTTTTAGCATGTGGATGGTTTTATCACTAATAAATAAATACATACATACCTTTTTTTGAAAAAGGTGTGTTGGTGAAAAAAGTGTTTTATTTCTGATTATTTAGTTTATATTTTCATTTGTAGACACTAAAGCTACCTATTTGCACCAAGAGACACAAATTCTCACAATAATTCACTAATGGACATTCAGATTGATTAAAATGCCTCAAGCAGCCGTAGATGCGACTATTGAAGAAATACTGAATGAAGAGATCTATGGAGAGATAGAACAAGGACAAGAGTGTAGTCATCACAGAGGAGGAGGTGGAGGAGGGTTTGGGCCATGCACATGTGACCTTCAATCATTCATGTTTCTGCTCCCACTGACATCCTGTTCAGTGGCTTCAAATGCAGCTTCAGTATTAGTCAGTCTTTGCTTTCTTTTGACTTTGATTTTATTGCACAATAACATTCAAAATACATATTCTATTCTAGAAGATACATATGTAAAGCGTTTTTGATTCAAAGCACTTCATATCAAAGCACAATTCACACATTCACACACCTTCAGACATTAGTTGCAATGCGCATGATGTGTCTTGCTCAAGGACATAACAACACTATTTATCTGTGGGAGCTAGCATCGTATCGGCAACCTGTGGATCAGTGGATCTGACCACTCTACCACTGTATCTCCTATGTTGAGTCGCTGACCTTTGGATCAGAGGAGGAGCACTTGACCAACTGAGCTACTGACAATTTATTTTATTGATGCTGACAGCAGTTGTTCATATGTGACATCCCTACGTAGACATTTGACATTTTATGACACCAAATCGGCTTGTTATTATTAGAAACTCATAAAGTTTGTATTAGGACAAAACAGCTAAAAGAGGGCTTTTAGCTGTTTTGCTTCACAAAAATGGAATACACTCCAAGGAAAAGCAAAACTGGCTAGAACTGACACAATCGCAAATTAATAATCTGGAAACAAACTTTGATGTACACACATGCACCTGTTTTTAATGTTTTATATGGACTTGTATACTTGTTTGTTTTGTTTGTTTTTTTCAGCTTGTATTGTATATTAAACAGGGCGCCCATGAAAAAGAGAGCCCAAGTGCTCTCATTGGGTTCCCCTGTATAAATAAAGATAAATAAAAATTAAACAAATAAATTCGCTGCACGATATTAGAAAATTGTGTGACATGCGGTACGGCTGTTAAGAACTGTGCTATCGATATTATTGTGATATTTTAACATAATTTTGACTTAATAATTTCCGTTATAATAATAATAATAAAAAAAAAAAAAACATGCTTTAATTTATTAGTGAAACTCTGTCAAAATAAAAACTTAACAGAGACATATCCAGGACTAAATCAAGGCTAATTTTGGACTTAATAAGGAAAAACATTAAGAAAATCACCTTTATTTAACATATTTTAAATATATTTTGTCAGATGGAGAACCTTGGTATATGTTATACTGAGTATGTTGCGATGTTGATAACTACAGCAGTCAATATCACGATATCCATACTTTTGCGATATATTGTGCAGGCCTTGTTTGTATCAAGGATGGCAAAGGCATATGAATGGTTCTTGCAGATTATTGGGGCATGTTTTATCTTCCGCAATGCTATATGATAGTGTCAGCTAAGAGTGCAGTATGAAACCACAATAGTCTATTATAAACAGCTGTAGAAACAGGAAGTGTCCATCTCTCAGAGTTTTGCATGAAGATGTAAAACCATCTCTCCTCGCTGTAGCCCAACTGTTTTTCATCACATTTGAATGGACAAACACTGTGGCCATGGAGCTCGGCACAAACCAGGAAGTGAGGACCTAAACTCACCAAGGTCACTAGGCAACGCTCGTATCCCATCATGCCAACCAATTCATACCCTGTTATCTCTACAAACATATACAGGATTTTATTACATGGCTACATAGGGCTGGCAGAAATAGTAGCTTAGTGATAGCAGTATACGTCCTTGTCAAAGTAGTATTTATGTAGTTCTACTGTACTACTACTTGTAATAGTAGTAATAGTAGCAGTAGTAGTAGTAACATAATTGCAGCAGTATTGTAGGCAAAATTGTAGAAAAAGCAGCAGTTGCATTAGTGTGAGTGGGAGACTGACAATTTTTTAAAGTTGTATTCCTGCACTTATGTGGTTCATTTAACAGTCCATTTGCTTTTTTATGTAATACTTGAACCTAAACCCAAATAAAAAGTCCGTCTCAAGTGTCTTTAGCTCGGGTGCCATAGAGACATTCCTCGACTAGAGTCACTACTGAATCACACATATTCAATACATTTTTGTATAGGCCAATATTACAAAAGCAGTCGCCTCACAGTATTTCATAAAAAACGTTGATTTGACCAGGAGAAAACAGGAAGCAGATATACTTATGCATGTCTTTAGATGATGATAAGGTCCTGCATAACCTGGGGAGAACCACAGCGAGTACATGGGGACTACAGCGAGACTGCGTTGGCATAGTAACCTTATAAAAAACAGGAAGTCAGACCCAAACTAAGTGACGTCTCCCCCCCATTGTGCCCCATTGTGCCATTCAAATCATAATCAGATATTGCACATGCCACATACACACATGTATGTCTACGTACCATGCACACACTCACTCACACAGACAGAGCAGAAATGAGCGGCAGGAGCCATGGCAACAGGACATAATACAATTACTGCACGGCTAATGGAGTTTTTAAGGGTCTGCTCAATTATCAGGACTTTTCCAGGTTACTATGGAGACCACATCAGAGAGGAACAAAATGACATAAGTATGAGTAACTATACAAGTGTAGGCTACATGAAAATGCACCTACTTAATATTATATAGCTATTGTATACATCTTAGCAGGGTTAGCAGCAGATAATGAATTCATATGATAATAGCAATATCCTTCCTATTGTTGCAACATAATACCGTACTTCTATTTAAGCTACATTCTATGGTTTTTATTTTTCCCATATTCCATTATTTACATTACATAACCCAACCATGCCTTCCTTTATAATCCCTTCACCAATATGAAAAGTGCACTGTGCAACCTTTCTGATGGAGGGTCTTGTCTGCTCATCTCCATGGAGATAACATTGCTTTCTCAAAAATGTACTGCAGTATGGCATTACACTTACCTTTTTCCATAGATCAGAATATATAATTTTCAAGATATCAATAAACAACCTTAAATTAAATAAATGCTTGATATATAGTGTATGTTTAATATACTATGAAACATTCCAGTAAAGCAATAACATCTCTGTGGAAACAAACAGCTGGCTCACCCCCACCAGAAAAGTTACACAGTGCACCTGACGGATTGGATCAATGGCATCTTCATTGAACAAACTATGCCTAAATTAAATTAAATTAATTATCTATAAGTGACACTGCCCTTATATTCAGGTCTGTACGGCTGTATATTGTGTATTAGTAACTGAAACATGAGTAATTTCCTCTGATTTAAAACACAATTTATTTGCTATTTTGTGGACTCCTGCTGTCTGTGTCTGTGCCTAGTTTCCATGGCAGCCTCCCACTCTCTGTCCACTGTCTGCGGCTGAGGTTTCATTCATTCACACACAATTCACACATACAACAGGCTAATGGTGGATATATTTACACCATTTAAATGTTCATTTGAATCGGGGCTGCACAGTATTGTTACACTTAGTTTCAAAATTGTAATAATAAGATTTGGGATTCACGAATGTGTATAGATACATTTAAGGTGAAATTATGTCACTCTCCATAGTGTACACTTGTCATAATTAGGTAGAAATGAAAGACAGGGTGCGGTCACTCTTCTACACAAACCGCATCAAAATTAGTATTAAACTTGGTCTAAACCTGGGCTAGACAAGGACTAAACTAGGACTAGCGTGGGTTCAAACTGGGCTCAAATCAGGACAAGTGATGCTTCAGCATAAGACAGGCACATCGCTTTATAATTTTTTGTATTTATTATGATTTTAGCATTAACATCAAAATTAAAATAAAACCAAATATATTAAAACATTCAGATGCAATCAATCTTTCCTGATCCCATAAAATGTAAGTACACTGTTTTTGTCATTCACACCTTTGAGTCACAGTCGCACCTTTCTCTAATGAAGAGCTTGTTGGTTACTATGGCAACAACAGCAGCACTCACAAATGCAGACAGGAAGTTAAATTAATCCAACTATCAACATTATTCACATCATAAGATTTTGAATAAATAAAATATGCAACTAATGCAAAAGCAAGCAGTAATTTTACCAATGAAACTAGTAAACAAAATCGAAATAATCACAAAATAGGACTTATCTGTGTTGACTAGAGCCTACCCAAAGGAATGACTTGGGTTTAATCATGTAAAAAATAGAACTAAACCCAGCAACATCAGGATCAATACCGCCAATGTCTGTACCACAGTTACAACTGTCTATGTATGTGATGTCGTGTGGTAATACAGGACGTACTCCACTGTGTTTGTAAACTCCATACACCTTCACTAGAATGATTTGGATGATTTTAGCCCTGGAATTGCCAATGCCTACTAAAGTAAAGGTAAAAGGCAGCTGTTAACATGAAAACTACCGCTTCATGACATCACAAGGTGGAATAGAGCAGTTTGAGCTTTGAAGATATAGACAGACTAATAATAAAGAGTTACTCAAACTTGTGTGAATGAAACAAAACACAACTCCACATATGGTTTTGAGGAAGTAACAACATTATAACATGACTTAAAGCTCACAATAGTCCATTTTGCGTAATATTGGACCTTTAAAGTTTAGCATCAGTTAGTGCACCAACACCTGGGTCCTACCTGATTATGAAAGAAGCTGCTCTTCTTGTCCACAAAGTTGTCCCTGGCCCCTGAGGAACAGAGACAATGTTAGAACAGAATGATACAAGCTGGAAGGATACAGAACTCTTGATGCATAAAACGTGTTTGCATAGTCCCACAATGGCAGTGAGGTCAATAAACAATGTTACAAATGTGGACATTTAGACAAAAATATTTTAACTTTATTATATTCTTTTATTTGTTTTTAGACTGTTATGTCTATTGTGACAAATAAAGTTTACCCCATGTTCTGATCTGGCCTTTACCTTTAACATATTAAGATATTAAAAATGGTATGGTCTGTGCCCTTGGTGCTTCTTGTTCTGAGTAAAGTACTTGTGATAATTAGTAGGGTTAACTGCATGTTTGCAGGTTAAGAGATATTACATAGAATATTACACTGGAGTAACAGTGAACTTTTTCTAAAATTAGTCTTAATAAAACAAAGAAACCTCATCATCAGCTTCCACTGCATTTATTTGCATATCAATACAAAGGATGAAAGATACCAAAATGAATAGGAATTCAGTTTCAAAATGATTAGGAATTCAGTGGATCAACTCCCAGCGGACCTCAAACGCACCAAAGACATGTCAAAGCTTTGGCACGTTTGATCCAGCATTTCCAAAGCCGTGGGATCAGGTATTTTTACAGTAAGTGTCAAAAGCATCTACCAAGTAAATAATGTTGATTAGTACTGCCAAATGCCCTAGACAGGTTTCAGCAAACTGATGTGAACAAAGAAAATTGTACCAATGTACAACAATGCACTAAAATTAGTTTATTAAGAGATATATTATCTCAACAAATAGCGAAGAAAAATGTAAAATCTGTCAACTGG
>JACM01052062.1:0-15318 GCA_000787095.1 Periophthalmodon schlosseri
TTTAAACAATTTTTTTGTTCCTTCTTAAAGGTGTCAAGACATGTACTCAATGATCAGCATACAGTCAGACAGTGAGAAAAAAAAAAAAAAAGCATATGTGTCTTTTTATATAGTTATGTAAACTTCTGGTTTCAACTGTACCTATTGCTCGATTTTATGGAAACAGTTACATAAAAAAACATGACCACTTTGTCAACCACTACTTCCACAATTTCATGAAACTGGACTGTTATAATTATTTATTTATTTATTTATTTATTTCAATTAAACACAATCATACTTCTGCAACATTTTGTGAAATAGCATCATTCCTTTTTTTTTTTTTTTTTGTACAGTTACGGTAAAGCATACACACATTTAATAGGTCATTCCAATGTATTGACAACAGTCTGCAATATTAATTCTGTATCACCAAATAAAGTATGACGATATATTGAATTATCTTTGTTTTTCACAGACTTATGGAGCCAACATTGATTCTACAATTGGTTACTTCAGTGTTTTTCAAAGGTTTGATGGAGTGGATAGCCCTTGTCTAATGCCTCTAAAGTGCACACAGCAGGGCACTACATTGATGAATGCTTTGACTGTAGTCTGATCACATAGTACACCGGCGGGCTTTTCCATTTCAATGGGAAGTACAGAGCATGGCCACTATCTCCCATGTCTTTTCATACAGTCTTTGTTCAACACTGTTTTTATCTAGTCTGGTAAGTGCAGATGTACATGTAGTAAACAGTGGATTTTAGCCTTTGACTTAAATGGACCAGAAGGCTGATCGATATCTCTCCTCAGTCCTATTCTTAAAGGGAGAAAGAGGAGCCATTTTTTCAAAGAAGGTTATCGAGTACGTGTGAGGTACTGACACACTATATGACTCATGTTTCTTTGAACTGGCAAAGATTTCTTTCTTTCATTTCTTTTTCATTTCAATTAATATTGGTGAATCGTAGTCACACTGCTTTAAAACAGGCGACAATTGCTAAGAACCCAAAATACATCTTCCACTTTTGTGACATTATAAAAATACAAATATGTATTTTATTCTTTTAGTTTCTTGCATATACGTATGATTTTTTTAATGGTTTTATAATATTATAATTTTTTTAATGGTGTGATCAGTGCAGGGACATAGTATAGCATAGCACATTTAGCATGAATGTAAAATATTTGACACTATTGAGCTATGTAAAAATAAAATAAATACTTAAATATAAATAATAGTGGTGTTATTATTTAGTTATTAATATTTCTTCTCGGCTGCAAACGTCACCTAATCCAAGGCCATGGTTCTCAACTGGAAAAAGGTGGCTTGCCCTCTCCAGGTGGGTGGGTCCCTGCCTCAAGTGGAGGAGTATCTTGTGATGAAGAAGAAGCTGAGTCGAAAGGCAAAGCTCTCGATTTACTGGTCAATCTACGTTCCTACCCTCACCTATGGTCATGAGCTTTGAGTAATGTCCGAAAGGACAAGATCACAGACACAAGTGGTCAGAATGAGTTTCCTCTAGCTTTGAGTATGTCCGAAAGGACAAGATCACAGACACAAGTGGTCAGAATGAGTTTCCTCTGCAGGGTGACTGGGCGCACCCTTAGGGTGAGGAGCTCAGTCACACAGGAGGAGCTCCGAGTAGAGCCACTGCTCCTCCACGTTGAGAGGAGCCAGATGAGGTGGCTCGGGCATCTGTTCCAGAACACCTCCACCTCCCCTCGCCTTTGGGTCCCACCGAAGGAGCTGTCGGAAGTGTCTGGGGTGGGGGAAGTCTGGGAAGCCCTGCTTAGACTGCTGCCCCCACTATCCGGCCTCGGATAAGTGGAAGAAAATGGATGGATAATATTTTTTCTACCTCAGTACAGGCTCTCTGCACAGCATCGTGCTGGCTAGCTCACTGTGTCTCAAAGCTAACGCTAACTTTTATCAAAAAAATAAAATAAAAAACAAACAACAAGTTAAAAGTAAAACTTCCCATTTTTTAAATATATATGCGTAGGTAAATGACTTCAGTTTGTGGTGTTGTTTTAATATTTTATTCCTTAATTTGCATTAGCAAATTAGCATTGAGACACAAACATTTAACTTTATAAACACAGAAGTCTCCTTTGGTGAAGTTTTCACCTCATTTGTCTTTAACCTGTTGTCAGTGACATCCACCCACCACTCACTGTCTACAGACTGACTGATCTTTAAGTATTTATCAATTTTCACTTAGCTATCTCAGCAAATATTCCATAGAGATATAATTGGACAAGAAGTAGTGACTCTAACAGTGAGCTAGCCAGGTTCTGTTGTGCACAGAGCCAGTTGGCTCACTCACCTTAGCCTGGACGAATAACTGATACTTATATTATCTCTCTTTTTTTGGACATATCTTTCTTTTGCTCTTGATCTCTCTGTTTTCTTTTGCTTCCTAGCCATCCATCCACTCAAGTGCTCCGGCACCATGTCCCTGTGTCAAACTGACCCGAGGACTATAATAAATGTTAAATTGGCGTGAGTCAAACAAAATGAAACAAGGCCTGCCAGAGTGCTTTGGTGATGCCTGCCAACTGGATCCCGAAGGCTGCAGGGACAGGTACCCATCCCCAGCTTGTATGGAGAGGGTAGGTCTAACTGTGTGTGTGTGTATGTTTATTTATTACATTGTGGGGACTAAAATCTATACACAGTCACATTATGGGGACCTACTTACCTTATGGGGACAATTATCAGATCCCCATGACATAAATCCTTTATTATTAGGTTGACAACATGGTCTAAAGTTAAAATTCGAGTTAAGGCAGAACTAAGTCACAGTTTTACCGTATTAAGTATAGTTGTAAGTCCCTGTGATGGTTAAGTAATGGAGAGTCTCTTTGGATTTCAACCCAAAGAGACTCAACTCTCTTAGGAAAGCCTGGCATTTGGGTTCTGTGTTCTGACAAGGGAGCTGTAGTAGTAATTATTTAGTTCTGTTATTTAAAATAGCTCAAGGGAAGGGCTGACTTTAGGCAAGTAGTATCTATGGTTAAGTCAGTGTATGTCAATGTAATAATAATAATAATAATAATAATAATAATCCATTCAGTGATAAGCTACTATTGTAGCCACAGCCCTGGGGCAGACTGATGGAAGCAAGGCTGCTGATCTGCACCATTAGCCCCTCCAAGACCACCAACTCACACACACACACACACACACACATCACATTCACACTAGGCAATGAGGGTGAAGTGTCTTGTCTAAGTAAAAGAAAAATTAAACCCTTCAACTGGACAAAAAGTTGCTTGAGTGAAGACTGCTCATCCAACCCGCTTCTTCAGTTCTGTTCCTGATCACTCCTACAACTTTTTGTCCAGTTGACAGATTTGAATTTTTTACCTTAACTATAGATCATACCTGGACAACTCTAAGGACACAACATCAGTTTTGCCACTGGCGCCTCACTGCGGCACCTGATATTCCCAGCGGTCTCCCATCCAAGTACAAACTACGACCAGCCCTGGTTAGCTTCTGCAACCTGACGAGATCAGGCTTTGACAAGGAGGTCTGACTACCAATGTCCCCAAAAACCATGAAAATCCAACCTGTGCACGTGTTTGTGTGTGTTGGGGGATTCCCACGCTGCTATCAGACCCATCCATCAAGTCTATTTTTATGTGACTAAAAGAGCTAAACCACAAGCCTTAGGGGAGGATATTAGGTGCCATTGATTTGTTTAAGGATTTGTGGCACATTGGTTTACTGCTGCATTTCTCCCTGCTTGATTAGATGAATACCCCCGAGGTGAATTCTGTCACTGGATCCCACACTTACCGTCTCTATCGACCAAAATGGGAGTGAATTGAAAGGACGTATCCTCCATAATTGACAAGTCTTTGCGCTTGTCATTACATGTTTCACAGCTGTCCTTGTAAACGGTGAGGAAGCGTTAGCCAACACTAATGCGCAAGGTTTTAATGCAGTTGAATAAAGTAAGTACTACGTTAACATTCTGTGGTGTTTGATAGGTAATTAGCAGTGTTTTTAAATGCTCAGTTTAAGTGTGTGCTGGTTTATGCTTGGATATGACAATCCTATTTATGCTCTTCCAAGAGTTCTTAAGAGATAAATTACCAAGGCTACATCGCTAAATAGCTTTTCATAAGTTTGTTCCTCAATATGTAACGCCATAAATGAAATAACTGGAGACTAGACTAGGGATTATAGATTTTATTCAACTTAAAAGATGCTGAAAGGCCCTCCAAATTTCAAGGATGGGTCGCCAGGTGTTGAAGTGTCCCTGCACCAGCGGAATTGATGGACGAGTCGAATGCGTGTGGAAGTGTACTTTTAAAATCTATACCTAATAATGTGAACTTAAAATAGTAAAGTACCAATATACCGTTACTCGGGGTGGCACAAGACACACTTCATACGGGATTTGACAGAAGATCGGGCCCACAAGAACAAGATGAGATTTTGACATAATTCGTAATACTTTTTTGTCCAAGGCAAATGTTAACACAAGGAGAAAAAAATCTCACAATCTATAAGTAATTACCTCGCAAGATTTTGTCTCATCCCCAATCTTTCTCACAGCTGATAGTCTTGAGTATAGATTTTTTTTCGTATTTTTTTGATAATGTGAAATAAAAGACGTATTCATTAACTAAGCATCATTATACTATGTGTGTTTTCAGACTTTTCCTGGTTTGGTAATGTTCGAGCCTAATTAATCCGTGATGTAGACTTGGGTTCTGGGTTTAGTCCACCCTAGTTTAATCCCTATTTTATATGGTGTGTGCAAGTGTTGACATTCAGCATGTAAAAGTACTGTATATGTATCACTTATGTTGTTCCCTTATATTCAGTGTAGTTGCTGAAGTAAAAGACTATAAGGATTCACTGCCCCCGGTGCTTCTGTGTGTGGGGTGACAGTGGAAACATATGGGCAGTGCTGAACCTTCACTATCACACTAATTCAGTCAACAACAGATGTGCAGGCCAGGGCCGTCTGCCTGGCTTTGGCACTGCTTTGCTGCTGACTGGATAATTTTACTCCGGCTAAACTATAAATATTTACTATGGCCATTTAAATTCACACCCGGCCCTTATTTCTATGGCTGGAGATAGTGCACACATTTTGGAAACACTGTTTAAGCCTTTTATTAACAAGCGTGCGTCGATAAAATGTTGAAGCGATCGTGAAAAAGGGGGGGAATGTTGTAAGAAAGAAAGGCTATGTTCTAATATCAAGTTTTTAGTAAGAATCTATGCAGACAAACGGGAGAATCATAATGTTGTTTTGGCTTTATTAGTCCAGATCTTAGTACAGGATTAGATTCCTGGGCAGATGTTTTTTGTTTTTTTGTTTTTTTATGAGCTAAAAACATGCACAATAGTGATGTGATGTCCATGAACGACTCAGCTCTTTGAAACGGTTCATTAACAGAAACAGTTGGAATCAAATCTCATTTTTTAGAAGAGCCGAATCTTTTTCTTTCCAATTTGTCTGCATTTTTACACTGATTAACGCTGAACCAACACAAGAATCAGCAAAGACGCAGAGCAGGCAACACGAGTGCACAAAAAACATATTTGGCATCGTACTAACAGTTAGTTTTTAAATTATTATTTTTATAGTGCAACATTTTATTTAGATTCTGCATCATTTGAAAGGTTAAACACACTCCCATTTTCAGTTTGAACCATTTTAAACAGATCTGAGCCTTGGTCATCTCTCTCTGTGATTAATTTTTAATTTAAATGAGTCTTCATGTTGGCATCTGTCATATAATTAAATATAAAACGATCCAGTCTTTTGAACGGCTCTTTGACATGAACTGATCCAAAAGATTCGGATACCACAAAGGAGCCGAAAGTCCCATCACTAATGCCCAGTAGGCTTATCCTTCATGTTAAATTTAAGGTTTACGATGACCAAGACAAGGAGATGGGCCCAACAGGTACCAATTTAGAAGGTAGGGAACTTTTTTTTTTTTAAAGACACCGTATTAACTGGAGATTAATCCTAAAACTTGCCTAACCTGAAGCCTAACGTTGACTAAAATTAACCCATATCTGAATTTTAAAACATGCCATTAATCTAATACTGAACAAGTCGTCATAAAGTGTTTACACATTTATACACATTTTGGTCTCATAAAAGCACACAACAGCAGCATGACACACTGCCAGTTACATTTATTTATACTTTCATCTCTTATTGCCAGTTTTGTATGCTGTTCCACTACTTGAATTACGCATCAATTTGTGTAGAGCCTGCCTTAGATTGAAAGTGTTTACCCAAGGAAATTGTATATTAATGTCGATAATAATCATTCATATCTGAACAAGAAACTTTAGTATCAGATGACTCTTAGAAAATCAAAACAATGAGCTGCAATCAAGCAAAAGTGCCAGTGCAATCATTCAGCTGTTTTAGAATAAACTGGGCTTTTCTAAAATACCATCCACAACAATCATCATAATAGATCAAAAACATGAATGAGAAAACAAATAGTGGCAGTTTATAACAAGTGCAGTACAAAATTACTTCAAAATGACTCATTAAGTTTTCTTGTACTTTTACTTAAGATCTGGAGAAGTCTTTGAAGTGGAACTAAACTATATCAACTTTTTTGCTACTAAACTGTGTATATGGTGTTTTGTCAACTGAACAAAAAAGTTGTTGGAGTGAAGACGTTTTGCTGCTCATCCAAGCCGCTTCTTCAGTTCTGGTCAGATTACTGCTGGACACTGCCTTACATCTATCTGAAGAGAGGCGCTAACTACACTGAAACTAAAAACACTTATTGAGGCAATTTTCGTTAGGAAAGACAATCCATCTTAGAACGGGAATGGAAGCCTTAGACATCACCTATCTCTTATTTAGCTCTTATATAGCTCAATAGACCCAGCCAACAAACAGAAGCTGTAAACAAATAGGTGTGTTTCAGTGGTTTCAGTTTCAGTGTGGTTAGCTCCTCCCTTCAGATAGATATAAGGCAGTGTCCACCAGGAATCTGACCAGAACTGAAGAACCTGCTTGGATCTTCACTCCAACAACTTTTTGTCCATTTGACAGGTATTATTTTTCTTTTACTACGGATCATACCTGGATGACTGATGGATTACGCAGACATATGGTGTTGTATTAGTATTGAGTATTGTTCCTAGTCTTTGTTTGGCTTTGTGCAAACTAGGTAGAACAGAAACTGAGTGTGTGCTGCCTCCAGTGGCCACTGTTAGACCAATCACATTGTTCCTTATATGTGTAGACCTAGGCCCTCCTTTCCCCTCACTCTCCCCTTTAGTCCTCCAGGTACTGCCCAGTTTAGCAGCTCTATTTGAAATGCAGTTGTGGGAGAAGTTTAGGTGTTTAGTCCCACTTTAAGTTGTATTATAAAGATTACATGTTATTGCACACATAATTTTCTTTCTCCCTCTTGCTCTGGGTCAAATTAGAGATTTATATTCCATTGGTTGATAGATTCAGTGTGCTTATTACAAGAAACGACAGCTCCGAGCCTTTTTATGATTTCAACATCAAATTTCAAAGTATTTAATTTTTGTTCAGAGTTCGGAAATTTCTGCCATTTCTTTACAGTATCTGTATCTCTGTAGCTTGTTGTTGTGCATAGGTATGGAAGGTTTTCTGCTGTTGTTTGAGCTTTATTTTGTTCCAGAGTCCACAATAGCAGGTGAAAAATCCAACTGGCTTAATCTACAAAACTCATTGAACAGCAAAAAGGGATACATAAAAAAATAAACAGGACTTGTTAAATCGTGAGCTTTTAACCACGTTGCCATAGTGATCTCTCATCATAAGCCTACTCAGAATCGTATTTTGATTGATCCATGACGCATAGACATTTTTAACAATAAAAAAAACTAAATGGAATTCTGGTGGTTGCTATGGTGAAATGCCACAATGAAGAAGTGAGACACGTTTCTATTATCAAGCCATGTTTGATCAATATTGAGTTTTGCAATGAACAAAATGTAAAATTGCAATCTGTCTAAAAAAAAACAAAAAACCTTTCCCCTCTCAAATAAAAATGTATATAATTTTACATAAAAACTGCCATGTGGTCTTTGAAGATCAGTGCATTGTTACTAACAGCACAAAGCCCATACATATGAATGCGCTAAAGGAGAATACGCTAAGCTAAAACAAAACGAATATAAATCAAATTCTAATATAGAAAGTTAAAAGATGCTAGCTTAGTTGAAGTCTCCTCACCATATAGATTTTATTATTATTATTTTTTTTTTAATGTTTTAAATTTTTGGACTATTTTTGCCAATTCTAAGACACAAAGAGGCCAGACAGTGTACACCACGAGCTGCGCAATTAAACCCTACAACCTCTGTTCAGTGGGCAAAAGTGTTCATCTCCTTCACAAGTTCGCTATGTTTCTCCATCTAATGCCACCCATATGCTAATTTGCTTTAGAAAACTGCAGCAAAAACATTTCCTGGCATTTTCATATGGACTTGATGTTCCTTCATTTGGCAGGGACCGTGTTGAAACTTTCTAAATCAAACCACATTTTGCTTGAATCTGGTAGACTATACATATCCATCCTCCGAGCCGAAATAGTTGCCGTCATCAAAAAGTTAGCGCAAGTTCCAGATCGCAAAAAAAAAAAAAAAAAACGTCTTTCTTTTTGAACATGGACAGGTAAGGAGGTTCAAAAAGTCACTTCAAAGATCTAGCTCTCCGCTCTGGGATGCTAGAGGATTTTATTTCATGTACCAAAACATTATGCAATCCCTCCAAACTTCAGACTTTGTTTCATTGGAATTCAAACACGTCTTCGTTTGAACCATGACAGGGCAGAGGTAGCCCGGTCTCCCTAGCTCAGGCCCTGTGAGGCTGTTTAGTGTTTAATCCTCTGCCCTCTCTCGCACGCTGCCTCCAGCCCGCTCCAGGTAATCACTGTCTGTTTGGTGGGGCCTCCAAGGACTAAGCAAAGTTTGATCTGATGAAGGCGTTTTCCGGTATTTGCGAGATTTAAATGTGAAGTTTACAAATGATGTGGGTTATACAACGGTAGAAGTTTGAGTTTTAGAGGTTTTTTTTAAAATACGATATATGATTGATGGTTAGGTTGGTGCTGTGTCCCTGGGCAAGACACTTCATACACCTGGCACACATGTAGTGTGTGTGATCTCAGTATGCAAGATTAAAATGTGATGATGTGTAGACACTGATTGCTGGTTTATACATGTGTACAAGTTTGAGACAAGTTTTTTTCCCCAAAAAATCTAAAGGTTGGTGGTTAGATTCTGATACATATTGTGTTGTTGTGTCCCTGGGCAAGACACTTCACACACCTGGCATATATGTAGTGTGTGGGTTAGTATAGCCTTTAGATGCAAGATTCTTATGTGATGAAGTGTAGAAATGGATTGGTTTATACAAGAAAACAAGTTTAGTTCTTCCAACAATCTAAAGGTTGAAAATTCCTTTGCATATACTGTTGCTGTTTTCCTAGTAAAGGCATTTCACCTTGCATAGCTGCATAGTAAATTAGAAGCAAATAGACGTTCTATTCTAAGATTGGTACTTGCTGATAATAGCCTAACTGTCTGGGGTATGAGTAAACTTGGGCTGGAGGTGATAATGGTTAGTCTGGGATGTTTGCATTAAACATATCTATTTTGCAGTTATCTAATTACACAAGTTTTATTGTACAAAATATATGGTACTAACATTGTGGAACATTCTAGGCAAAGCAATCTCCATGGAGACAAGCCATCAAAGACCCTCCATCAGAAGCATTACACAGAGCACATTTAACTGACAGATTTCTGGGATATATAGATGCTTATAAATGCCTTTAAATGTTGATAGAGCTGTAAAGATTTTTGCGTTAAAACACTCTTCTGTGGCTGATTTAGTCTAGCTTCCCCACTATACTTTCAATAATAAAACCAGTGGATCCCAGTAGCCTTTAAAGCGCTATATTGTTAGCATCATTTGGGTTTTGGCTGCGTCAGAACTGGCTTATTGTATGGGTCTTACTCAGATAGAGATCCAGCCATGCAGTGCCATTGACTGCTCCCCCGGCTGTCATTGAGAAGTGTAAAACTCTCCATAATTTACATTCTAACACTTTTGTGAAAGACATGGAGCTATTAAGAGCCCCCGAGGAGGAGGTGCCCACGGTTCAGACTTTTATGAATCTTGGAGAGGGTTTTTTAGTGGCTGTGCCTGGCTGCATGCGGTAGATAGCCCTCACTGTAGAGGCGCACATAAAACCAGAATGGTAATTAATAGAATAAACAGCGTTTTAGGGAGGGATTGACTGATATTAGCATTATCTCATAAGAGGCAGACATTTTATTAGCAATATTATGTAAAGCCAGGCTGGAAAGTTATAGGCTGTAAACAAAATATGGGTGCTTAGAAAATGTGTGATGTAAAGAAATGTATGGAGTTTGAAGCTAGCGCATTAGAGAATGATTGTGTAGACTAGATTAAAGAGGTGAAATTCATCATTGAATTAGTACAAGAAAACAAAAATATGTCAAATAAAATGAAATTCAAGGAACAGTATGTAGCCTGTGCTCTTACAGTTTAAAAAAAGGTATTACTATCACAACTGACCCTGGGTTGCTAGAGCCTTAAACCAGATCTATGTAAAATAGATTTATTTTCTTAATCAATGATATGCATAGGATTTGGCAGCGTCGTATTGTCATTTTGGTACAAATGAAAAAAAAAAATCTGTGGCTCACTGGCATGATGTGCAGCTATCTTTGATACAAATGGAAAAAAAATCCACTATTCGCTAGTGTGATCTGCAGCTATCCATCCTCTTTCTTATGATGACGGTGACGCCAGCTCCCATTGGGCACTGCAGTTTTTTAGTGCCAAAGTCAGCGGACTTGTTTCTTTCATTAAGTCGTTTTAGGTGAATATTGCAATTTAAAATGTGCAAATTATAACATAATGATTCACGGGTTTTGTAGATTATGACTATACAGCAGACTCAAGCACAATATGTCTTCTTTAAATTGCATATAGAGCACATGTGTCAAACTCAGGCCTGGGAGCCAAATCTGGCCCACGGTGTAATTATATTTGGCCCGTGAGATCATACCAAATGTGCATTAGAGCTGGCCCGCTGGAATATAGCGCATGCACCACTAATACTACAAATCCCAGAATGCTTTGCTAGTACACGCAGTCAAAACCGGCATGGACTGTTAATAATTTTAAAGTCAAATTTTCATTGAATAAATTTTTTGTTGTTGTTGGCTTGTGAAAAAAAAAAACAACTCTAAAAAGGAACTTGAAAGGCTACAGAGAGAGGCATAATTTATTGTATTTATTTAAATAAGAAATGAATACTACTGATGTGTCTTTTATTTCAAATTGAATTTCTCATATGTAATATCAAGCTTGAGTTGTTCCAGATTTTGTGTTTAAGCAAAGCTAAAGTTCATATGAAAAGGTTAAACATTACATATCAGGTGCAGTCAATTTTTCAATAAATATTGCGTTTGGCCCGTGAATTTGTCTCAGTTTTTAATTTTGGCCCACTGTGAATTTGAGTTTGGCACCCCTGATATAGAGGACACAGAAACTAGAGTTTTTCTCATTCTCAGTATATGGACGGCAGCAGCAGAGCCACTGATTAATGATTAGCTGCTGGTGCTGGGGTTTAGGTAGCGACAATTCAGATCAGAGATATCATGTCCATGTTTTTGTAATTAAGAATAAATCAGCATTACAGTTGTTTTTGTTGTTTTCAGTAAAAGCTATATAAAAGCTACAAATAGGTCATGTTTATGGAATTTATCATCAAGATCTTACATACTGTTCCTATAATTCTAAAAGAAAATTGTTTAGAGTTATACGAATCCACTAGCCTATTTATTAAGCTCTGTTATCATAGTTTTAATCTTTCAATTTTAGCTTCTTTATTAAATAGATCTCAAAATCTGATATTATCAATCAGGTGTTATCAATGAAAGTAAAGTTGAGTGGATTTGGTAGAAGGGGCTGAAAGGATAATTTTATTGCTCTAAAATATATTTGGATTTTAATAACAGTAAATTGAAAGCATCCGATGATTTTTTATTTTTCAGTGGCACTTAGTTTTTTTTTTGTTGTTTTGTTTTTTTTCCAAATTAATTATATTTCTTTATTTATTTATATCTTTGTTTATTAATCCATATCTCCTTTATTTTCATCATGGCTGGTATAGGCACATTAACCTATCCCCAAATCGATTCCTGGTTAAGTAAAAAAATGTGTAAAGAACCTTTACTTGTCAGATATTTGGGATGTGTTGTGTTACACCGCATTACTCAAGTAAAATAGTGCTAAATCAATAATAATTTCTCACAAACTCTGTGAATAATGGCTGTGGACTGTTACCAAATGTTATTTATGACACTGGCCTATCGAGTGATATAGACGAGGTATTGGAGCCTTACAAAGTGATTAGAACATGGTAGATTTTCAATAATGAGTCAGAAAACAATATGACTAATAACGTAGAAAGCCAATTAAATTAATACGATTTATATAAATAGGGTGAAAGCTCAGAAAATGTAACTTTATTCGCAATCTTGGTTGAGTAGTAGTTTTGACTATAGAACTTTTATACATCTTAACTGAATGCAGGATCTTAATGGGAGAACATCTCAGGCACTATCTATAGAGGAAGTAGCTCCATAAGCAATAAGCATTTTCTATAAAAATGAATGACCACAAACCCTCTCTGAAAGTGTGTGTAATGATTAAATGGGTTACTTCTCTCTTTAGCTTAAGAGTTGTCAGGTAGCGTCTCTATTCCGAGCTCGTCACATAATCAAGATCATCTGTGAAGTGATTTGTAACAGAATGAACAAAAACGATGTATGCTATGCAGTGGGCGGGAATTGTGCCGTTATGTTCTTTCAGTCCTTTGTGTTATTTTTTCTCCCCCCTATTTTTCCTATAAGTAGCCATACTTTGATACAGGCAGACCATGTATTTCCCTGATTGTCCAATTTGCCTGTAGATTACGTCCATCTGAACTCAAAACGTGTGTTTTTGCCTCGCAACCTGTTTCCTCCCCGCTACTTCATACAGCTAGATACTCCTAACCATCAAAACAGACTAACTCCTGACTAACTCCTGACTTGTTTTTATACACAAAATCCTGTATTGCCACATTCAACCCTAAAAGAAACCCAAGTGACAGGCTCAGGTTAAGGTGCTCTCCTGCTGGGGCCCTGGTGCGCCGCTTCTGTTAGCATATGTTAGCTGGATGGCGCACAGTTCACATTAGGCAGATGCTTGAATGCCAACCTCAATCACGGTGACAAGCTGTGGTACGACGGCCTGCACCTGCTCCCGCGCACATTAACAAATCATAGTATTACACGGCCACCAGGCGTCTGCTCCCACCCTACAGCACCCAAATGTCACCCACGCCACAAACAACTAGCGTCTTTAACAGGTAGCAACTAAAATCTACTTTGGAATCTGGAGATATCTATGTAGCCTGTTTTTTTTTTGTCAGGTTTTTGAGTCGAGATAAAAAAAAGTCGCAATTATCAAATCTGATGAAGGATGAAACTGTTTAAAGCAACACCATGTAACTTTCTGGACGCATGTATGATTCCATGGAAATTAAAAGTTAAAACCATATGGAACATCCTCCTTCTGGAGATAGATATTGCGTCCAAAGGAATAACATTTCTGTGGAAACACATTACATGGTGGGACTTTAACAATGGAAATTGATTTACAGAATATATCGCCAAGGAAGAGAAGGTATATAATAAATATGCGTGGACCAAGAACAGAGCCTTGGGGAACACCAGCGGAGAGTGGAAGTTTTCTGTGATATGAAGGATTTGAATTGAATGAATTGATAGTGATCTGATAGATACGATTTGAACCAATTTAGAGCAGTGTTATTGATGCCAATGTAAACAAATGACAAAAAGTAAATTGGAAATTAGACAAAGGTTATTGAAATTTGGGGTCTGCACATATTTTATTATTTATTTATTTATTCATTCATTTTACAAGAGTAACTGTTGCAGATTTAAGAGATATTAACTATCAGAAAAGATTTGATCAGTTACTGGGTCTCATCTTGTCACCTGTTTCTATACATCAGGATAGATAACAATTACCATATTGTGGAATATTCCTAGCAATAACATCTCCATGGAGACAAGCTCTGCACCAATGTACCACCTGTGTGCCTTACAGCGTACTTTGACATTTATAGTGTTATGTATTCCAAAAGTAGCCTGTTATTGCCCTCCGATTTTGAGTGTTCCTTCGAGTTAGTTTCAAGGTCTCAAAAACATTACAGGAAAATTATCAAAGTAAATGTCTCACTGGCAGATGAGTACAAATCCTCTGCACAATAGTGGCTGTTCTTCTCCAGCCCAGCGTAGTAGACCTTACTTCTAACCTCAATTGCCATGCAAGTCGACACTCTCCTAAACACCAAACATCTAATGAGCAGTTCATTGAACAAGTCAAAGGCGATTTAGAGCCATTCATTTGAGAGACAAAGGGAGAAAACACACATTGTCTGAACGTGTCAATAACAGGGAGAGGCTGCTTCAGATAATTGGCAGAGTCTTAGAAAAGTTATAGTAAAAAACCTTTAGGAAAAAAGTTTGTTCCAGTCAGTTCACCTCAACGAGACGTGCTATTGGCGTACTAGAGAGACGCAAAAAAATGTATTTAGTGCTATAATCTGAAAGAGATGGGTAGTACTCAGTTACATTTACCCAAGACTATATATATTAGGAGAGGTGAGACCAAGTTGTTGTTTTGCAAGTCTCAAGTAAGTCTCAAGTCTTTGGTCTCAAGTCCAAGTCAAGTCCCAAGTCATCTCAAGTAATCTCAAGTCTTTGGTCTCAAGTCCAAGTCAAGTCCCAAGTCAAAGACAGGCAAGTCCAAGTCGAGTCCAAGTCGAGTCCAAGTCGAGTCCAAGTCCTCTGCTTTGAACGTCAAGTCATTTCAAGTCTTTAAAAAAAGTACTCGATACAGCTTGTAGTTTTGTAGTGTAGAGTCGTGGTAAAAATAGGGATGTGACAGTATCCAGTTTGATATTTCTGAGAGGCTAACAGTATTGTAGATAATATACTGTTTTTCCATTTTAAAAGCCTTGGCAAGACCTTAGTGTGAATCATTCCTGCCATCAACCAAAGAATTAAGATTTAAAAGCGCTTAATAAAAGTTTCGTCATGTAGTCAACACTGAAGTGAACATGGTCTATGTAGTTCCCTCTGTTCTTTAGCTGTTGCTGCAACAAAACAATGAATTTAAGGGTTTTAAGTATTTCAGTTAATGTAAGTGAGGAAGGACATGTTCCAGTTTGTTCCTG
>JACM01062570.1:0-10502 GCA_000787095.1 Periophthalmodon schlosseri
TTTACACACATACTTTACACACATACTGTTCACATGACCTAAAAATGTGTTTGTAGCTGGAGCTAGCCAAAGCTTTAAGCTCCTGAGCTAATACAGCCCTCCTGCTCCCTCCCTCCCACTCCTCCTTTTGAAGAAAACAACCCAGGCTCCTCATAGGCGTAACACTATCATATGAATGTAGTTAGATGTTTTTTGACAAACAGTGTGATTAGATTTGAAATTCATGTTTTAATATTAGGATTCTGTTCAAAGTTCACATTTTAAACACGTCCAGAAGAATTGACAAAAGATTGAAATCTGAACATGTTTGTACTGTCCTACTTTAGTCCTGGTTTAGTCCTGGTTCAGTCCTGGTTCAGTCCTGGTTTTTGTCCTGGTTTAGTCCTGGTTTGGTCCTGGTCTTGTTTCAGATCATTTGTACAGATCTAAACTACAGGCTGAGCAGTTTTTACACAGAATAAGACTGAAGATTACATTTTACTATGGAGAAAATGATGATACTTGAAAAATGTCAGCCTTTAAGATCCAAATCGCAATTTTGATTCTATTGCGATTCACCTCACAACCCAACAGCGACGCCCAAAAACGGTGTAGTTTTTGTATCTAGGCTAAAGAAAGCAGAGAGAGAGAGAGAGAGAGCAGCCGTGGACGTGGGGTAGTGATCGAAATAACGCTGTTTTAATGAGACCGTCGGCAGAACCCACTCATCTGAACCGTGGCCAGCGTCGACTCTTAGCAACAAAGTAAGTTTGCCAATAATGTCCAAGGATGACAAACCACCAGCCGCCATTTTGGGCAGATTCCAGTATTGTCTGAAGGCCAACACTATCCAAATATTTACACGGGTTAATATTATTTCTATTTTCAATCATAATCCTCATTCGATATTTTGTTGAGATTCCATTATGGGGTCATTGTACTTAAAGGGCCCATATTACGCTGTTTTTTGATCTGTGTTATAATGTTGTTTCTTTATCACAAACATAGTTGTGTTTTGTTTCATTCACACATGTTTAACACATAAACCCTGCATATTTAGGCTGAGTTCTTCTCTCAAACAGAAAACACTCTGTTCCACCTTGTCATGTGGTAATACAGGAAGTGCTCCACTGTGTTTTTAAACTCCATACAAATTCACTAGAATCATTTGGATGATTTCAGCCCTGGAATTGCCCATTTCTACTGAACTAAAAAGGTAAAAGGAGCTGTTAACTTGAATGGAGGTGGAACAGAGCATTTTGATCTTTGGAGATGATAATAAGATAATCTGGGTCGTGTGTGTGATGTCACAGCAATTCAAAATGCCTAGAGTTAAAGATTCACTGTGTAACTTTTCTGGAAGGGACTCTTCTTCTCTCTTGAATCTTGCGTTTATTCAGTCAGTGTTTTTATTGCCAAAAATGACTTGGCCCTGTGACATTACCATCTTAACTCCATAGAGGTACATAAGGTTAATGTCATACTGTGGAACATTTCAGGCCAAACAATAACATAGCTTTAGGCTGTCCCACAAAATTTGCTTCCAGCCCCAGAACAGGTGCGGAACTCTGTATTTTCTTCTTCCTTCATTTCAGGCAAAACAATAACATCTCCATGGAGGCAAGCAGGTGGCAGACACACTATCAGAAAAGTTACATAGTGCCTCTTTAAGATGGGGGTTAGGCAGAAAAAAACTTCAGATTATGAGGGTTGATGGATGAAATGTAGCAAGATAAATGATCTTCACACTGTTGAAGCCAAAGGTTGGTGGTTCAATCCCAGCTGATTTGTGCATATTGTTGTTGTGTCCTAAGGCAAGACACTTCACCCATAATGCCTGAATATGGTGTGCGTGTGTGTGTGTGTGTTTGTGTGTGTGTGTGTGTGTGAGAGAGAGAGTGAGTGTTGGTCAGTGGTGGATGAAGCACTCAATTTTGTTACGCAAGTAAAAGTACAGATACCAGAGCAAAAAAATACTCAAGTAAAAGTATCACATGAAAAAATCTACTTAAGTAAAAGTACCTTTTAAAATGTACTTAAAGAGTAAAAAGTAAAAGTATTTCAGATTTTGAGATCTAATAAAGCTTCAAATGTAGTGATTTTGATAAAGATTTGTGCTGAATTTTGTTCAGTAGAAACAACTGAATCGATCATTTTTCCAGCTGTTTTTATTTGTATATTTTTGTGTAGTGGAGTAGAAAGTACAGACACGGCTCTCAAATGTAGTGAAGTAAGAGTAAAAAGTATCCAGTTTAAAATGTACTTAAGTAAAGTACATATACCTCAAATTTACACTCAAGTACAGTACTTTACTACTTTTACTTTGCTATGTTCCGCCACTGGTGTTGGTGGCCGTCAGAGGGGCCATTAGCGCAGACTGGCAGCCTCACTTCTGCCAGTCTGTCCCGGGGCAGCTGTGGCTATGGCTTACATACACTTAATGTAAGCTTCTATGTGTTCAGAAACATCAACACAAATCAAATACATCCAATCATTTCATTTCTAAGAGTTGCGTGCATCTGTGGCACATCTAGACGAAGGTGGATAATGATAAACAGTGTAAACCTGCAGAGCACAGATGGATATTAGCATTAGCATCAGCATTAGCATTAGCATGATTAGCACGAGACGCTCAGAGGAGCAGTGTAAAGCAGCCATGTGCTCGTACAGCCGGAGACCGCAGGGAGGGCATCAGGTCAGATGTTTCATGTGCACTGAAGTTTGACTGTAAGATTAATTAAGATGAAAACTAAAGATTCCTCAAATGTTCAAGATCTGAAGAAGTGTGTTTAAAATGTGTAAAACAGGAAGTACTGTACTACAGAAACAACAACAGTTATTTTTATTTAAAGGGAGTATTTTACTTCTATGGGGTATTAAAGCGGGGCATTTTACTTCTATGGGGTATGAACTGCTAACACATAACATACTTAGATCAGCATGTTACCTTTTATTGTTTAAAAATGCTATATTCGACAAAAAAACAATGTATTAACATGTTTTATAAGTTTCACTTTAGATTTTGACTCTCTGAGTCTCCCCTCCCTTTACTCTCCGTGCTAAGTCCCTCCCCCTTCAGAGCACTATCACAACACAATCAGCTGCATCCCACTAATGAAACTACTGCACATCACATCAGGTTTGTCAAGTTGCTGTGTACAGTTTTGTATCATGTTTTTTTTATATTTATGGAGAATTGTCGTGTGGGAGCATGGGTGACGTAGGCTTGTGGGCGGAGCCTTGTACAGAATCTTATAGCTAACCCTAAAGAGGGTTCAAGTAGGGCCCAAGAGAGATCGCTAGATTACTCAAACATGCATGGATGACATCTAAAACCTCTTCAGGCATGTTTTTGATGAAACAACATTATAACATCGGAGAAAGCTAAAAAAAAAAAAAAAAAAAAAAAAAAAAAAAAAAAAAAAAAAAAAAAAAAAAAAAAAAAAAAAAAAAAAAAAAAAAAAAAAAAAAAAAAAAAAAAAAAAAAAAAAAAAAAAAAAAAGGCAGTTTTGCAGAATACCTCCACTTTAATGATTCAGCCCTAGACTGTATAGCTGTAGATTTAGCTGTTTTTAATAGCACTCTCGCCTCACAGCAAGATGACTCCAGGTTAAATTCTAGGAAGGACCAAGCCTTTTGTATGTAGTTTGCATGTTTCTGTTCTGTTGTTTCTTTAGAATATTAGAAGTACTCAAAATGGTGGCTATAAACGGGAAGCTTAAACCCATAACTGAATCAGCTGTGTAACCGTCAGACTGCAGATGTATTGACCTGGTTTATGGTTAATATCTCTGTAATTACTGGGCCTATCCACATGAAATAAAAACTGGCACAAAGTTCAACGTCTTCTCTGTCAGGATAAATCAACAAAAGTGAATTTTTTTCTTCACAATCGCTTCAGAAGGTGGTGCCATTATTCAACCTCAAAGCAGTGATTGTTGTCAGTTGAAATGACTGAGCCACAAGATTAATATAACGACTTTGTGGAGCCGATCCCAAACTAATAATGAGAAGGTTCAACATCTGGAGATTTCTTTCAAAAACAGTGACTCTCCCATAGAGTTATATTGACCCCTGACCTCCATCTGAAATCATGACATCATCAGATTCTCCCTAAACGAACGCCCTTCATAAATGAGTTGCGTTGGACTTGGTTTGTGGACAGGATCATCTCGGGTCGTTGTTGTTTTCGTTGTTTAATACAATGTTTTGTTTTGTTGCTGGGGTGACTCATCGCTGCTTTCAGACAAACAAAGCACAAAGAGCCCGTAGCTGCTGCAGATTAGCTGATTAGCCTGTGACGCGCTAACATCATCAACGCTAAAAGGAATGACCACGTGAAATCACACAGAGGGAGGCTGAGGGAGGCATGAGGTTCAACTTCCTGTTTACAGACGCCATTTTGAGGACATTTCAGTATTCAGAAGATATAATGTTTACTACTGTTTGCATACCACTATTTTAAAGAACCAAATACATTTTAAAAACATTATTCATTTGTTAAACTGTTACATGCACAAACTTCATATGAAATACACCCATTTTAATAATAAAAACAATGAATATGTCAAATCTATTGGACACGATACAAGTTATGCTTTTGTACCATTACCCACAGTATGACTAAATGATTTAAATGATTAATTACCATGGCAATAATGCTAATTATTTATCACCCGGGGTCTGGAGGACTAAAGGGGAGAGTCAAGGGGGAGGAGGGGCGGGGTCTGGAGGTATAAGGGACAGTGTGATTGGTCTAACAGGTATCCACACATCAAACTCCGCCCCTTCAGCCAGGTGTTTGTAATCAGAAACACCTGGCTGTAATCAGGGCAGTCCTGTGTGATGTCACATAGTACTTGAATTTGCAGAGGCCACTGAAGGCAGCACAAACTTTTATTCAGATGTTTTTGACCAGAAACCTCCAGATGTGCCTAGTTTGCACTAAAATGACCAAAAAGGACCAGGAACAGTAGATAGTGCTATTAAAACCCCATATACACAGTTTAGTAGTGAAAACAGTGGATTAAGAGTTTAGTTCCATTTTAAGAGTCAATTTCAGCACTGGACAGCGACACACAGACGCAGCCCCAGTAAAGAGGTGGACAGGAGAACAGAGACAAACAGCAGGTTGCAGTTGTTGAATAAAGAGTATTTTTAACAGCCTAATCAGCCAATTTAATATGTTTTCTTATTTTAAGTATAACAAGACGTATTCCACTGGTGAGGTCCAATTAACTACCTTCCCCAACAGTGATTAATAAACCAAACCTGGGACTGGATCAGGGACTAAACCAGGGACTAAACCAGGACTAAACCAAGGACTAAACCTGGACTAAACCAGGACTAAACCAGGGCTAAAGTAGGACTAAAGCAGGTCTAAGACAGGGCTACACCAGGATTAAACCTGGAATAAACCAAGGACTAAACCAGGGCTAAACCAGGGCTAAACCAGGGCTAAACCGGGACTAAACCAGGACTAAACCAGGACTAAACCAGGGCTAAACCAGGACTAAACCAGGACTAAACCAGGACTAAACCAGAGCTAAACCAGGACTAAAGCAGGAGGACGGTTCATATGGCACTAACATGTATAGGTGCTAGTCCTCAGGGAGACTTGTACATGAGCTTTATATCAGATGAGTCTTAAGTGGCTGCTCTTTTGTTCACACTTGGATTCTCTGTGTAACTCCACACACTTCCTTTACATGTGTGATAGTGTAATAGTGTAATGTTATTTAAGGCTGAGCGGCTGCAGCTGTCCAGATGTGACCCCATGTGTCACTCAGGGACTGCAGGCTTCAGTAACGGCACATTAGATTTACTCTACTGGTTATAATGAGGGAGACCACTTAAGCAGGACTAAACCCAGGAGTAAATGAGGACCGAAGCTGTACTAAAGCAGGACTAAACCAGGACTAAACCCGGGACTAAACCAGGGACTAAAGCAGGAATAAACCAGTACTAAACCAGGACTAAACCAGGACTTGATTCAGGCTTCAGTAACTGCACATTAGATTCACTCTATTAGTTATAATGTAGGAGTGTTGACTGCTTTGTGTGAATGTGCTCGTGCTTTTAAACTAGATATGTCCAAACGTCTGTCAGTCCCACCTCTCACTTTTAAACATGTGGGACAGTCTGATCATTTCTCTGGAGACATCAGATTATGACCTGGACAGTGAGGTGGCAGGTGGCTCAGTGGTTTGAGCCTCTGCACAGTAAGTGTTGTTCCCTCTTGTGGCCTATAGGAGGAGCTATGTGCTGCTGTATTCAAAGTGGGTATTATGCAAAATCAACTTTTTGGAGTGTTCTACCATGTTATAACACTGTTCCGTCATCAAAAACATGCCTGAAGATGTCAACCAGGCATGTTTGAGTAATCTAGCAATCTCTCTTGGACCTTGTTCGAACCTTCCTTACGTTTAGCTGTAAGATTCTGTACAAGGCTCCGCCCACAAGCCTACATCACCCATGCTCCCACATGACAGTTCTTCATAAATATACAAAAACATGATACAAAACTGTACACAGCAACTTGACAAACCTGATGTGATGTGCAGTAGTTTCATTAGTGGGATGGAGGTGATTGTGTTGTGATAGTGCTCTGAAGGGGGAGTGACTTAGCGCGGGGAGCAAAGGGCAAAGGCTCGAGACTTCTTGCATTTTGCATTACTTGCATAACATTTCAATACGTTGTTTTCGGTGAATACAGCATTTTCAAAACAATAAAAGCTAACATGATAATCTAAATATGTTATGTGTTACAGTTAATACCCCATAGAAGTGTAATACCTCCTCTGTAAAGTGTTGTTCCTTGTGCTGTTTTCTAGGGGGAGGCGCTGAGCCCATGTTTCCGTACACTAAAAGTGTTGTTCCCTGTGTTGTCCTGTAGGGGGAACTGCTCAGCCCGTGCCTCTGTGGTTTTGTTCCTTCTTGTGTCCACTAGGGGGAGCTGTTGAGCCCGTGCCGTTGTGGTAAAAGTGTCATTCCTTCTTGTGTCCTGTAGGGGGAGCTGCTGAGCCCGTGCCGCTGTGACGGCTCTGTTCGCTGCACACATCAGCCGTGTCTGATCAGGTGGATCAGTGAGAGAGGCTCCTGGAGCTGTGAACTCTGCTACTTCAAATACCAGGTCCTGGCCATCAGCACCAAGAACCCCCTGCAGGTAAGTCTGGGTACTGCACCTGTCACTGCACCACACCGCCCCGCATGTGGGAGTGAGCATTACACCTGCCACCATACTGCACCACGCAAAGAAAGGATATAGTATGAGCTAAAATGATCTGAATTCTGAATATTAATGTGGGGTTAGTATTTAGAGGTAAGCACTCTCACCTCACAGCAGGAAGGTACCTGGTTGGAGGAAGAGAGGAGAATTATTTTGTAGAGTTTGCATATTTTTTGTTTCCTCCATGAACCCCTAAAAATGTTCAATAGGTCGTCCTGACCAAGAATGACTCAAGATCTGGAGATGAGTCCCACTGCTCCTGACAGGTTTAACCCAGAGACAATGAAGGATGGGTCAAATGCAGAGGACACAGTACACTGCAGGGAAAATAGGAATAATTGTCCTCTGTATTTGACCCACCCTTCAGTGTCTCTGAGTTAAACCTGCCAGGAGCAGTGGGACCCATCTCCAGATCTTGAGCTAGTCTTGGTCAGGAACTTATCTGAAGGATTTGACTATTGTGCATGTTTTGGGTTTAAGGGGGAGGACACAGGGAGAACATGCAAACACCACACAGAAAGGCCTGAAAGTTGAATCAAAAATCTTCTGACTGTAAGGTGAGAGTGCTCTAGTTTCTGTGCTGCTGGTGGTGTCGCCTGCTTGTTCCCATGGAGAATGAGAATATTAATATCATTCTATGGAACATTCCAGACCATGCAAAAACTCTCCATTGAGACAAGCTGGTTTCAGACCCTCCACCGGTGAAGTTACACAGTGAAACTTTAACCCCTATTTAACTGTCTACAGCAGAAGCTCTCAAACGTTTTACACCAAAGAAAAGATTTGACCTTCCGAGTACCACCAGAACTAAACCAGGTCTATAACAGGACTATTCCAGGTCTATGACAGGACTATTCCAGATCTATAACAGAACTATTCCAGGTCTAATCTATGTCTAAACCAGGTTTAAAAGTGGAGTACATCATTTCCATTGTAGTTCTAAAAATGAAATTATCCAGAGGACAAAAAGTTGATAAAATTAACTTATCCAAACCCACAAACTAAAGATCTGTCCAAGTACGGCCTCAAGGAGCTTGTGTCCCACAGTTTGAGAAACACTGGTCTACAGAACAGTCTACACGTGATTCCTCTCACAGCAGAGTCTAATGTTATTCTCTGATCCAGACACAGACACAGGCTCAGTCTGTACAAGGGCCCAGTCCCAATGACTCAGACTGTGTCCTATTTGGATCAACACAAACACCACAACATGTGAATCGGAGCTTCAAATCAAAACAAGTAGTATAAGACCATAATAATGACAGCTATAAACAATGTTGTCATGGTACTAAACATTCAAACTCCATTTCGATACTAAGGAATAGACTCGATACCGATTCTGATACCACGATGAAAATAAAAAACATCTTCAATCTTTCTTTAGACAATAGAATGTGATTTTCAACATTAAATGGTAGTACTTTGTTTTCTATTTATTCTATTTATATCTATTTATTTTCTATTTGTCTTATATCTGTGTAATCCCTCAGTCGTCCAGTAGGTTCCATAGTGGTCCATGGGCGTGTACTAGTCTATGTGTCTTATACTTGTTCTGATTTAGCTCAAGATCATTCTAAAGATATTCAGGAAAGGTTCATTTCTGTCCTGTGAATGTGACTTTTTTAGTATCGATGCCTGCTCAAGTGAGTATCTGGTTTCGATACTAGTTTTAGTATTGATTAGTATCTGATTTTTGATACTTTTGACAAACCTGTATATAAATAATCTTGCCCTTGTTTCAGCTAAAAACAAATAAACCAAAAATGCCGTATTGGTTCAGACGTTCTTGCAGGACTGAATGCTACAGCGGTGTTTCCTAATCATTAACTTACAAAGCCACTTCAACACTAAAACATGTAAATTAAAATCTGCTGCAGTGAGATGCCATTATGAAGAGGTTTGAACAGGAAGTCAGTGGACCTGTTTCTGTTATTAAAGGAACTGTATGTAGCCTGTGGTCTTACTTTTGTACAACCCAAATGAGAGACTCGTGTGAGTCTCATTCTGCTTTCTGATTGGATAAAAGCATTTATATATTTCTCCTCTAAATCTCTCCCTCTCCTCATCTCCCCCTCTCCTCAAAACCTCTCCCCTCTCCTCCCCCTCCTTATCTTCCCCTCTCCTCTAAACCTCTCCCCTCTTCTCCCCGTCCTCATCTTCCCCTCTCCTCTGCTCCTCCTCTCTTCCCCCCCTCTGCTCTAAACCTCTCCCCTCTTCTCCCCCTCTCCTCATCTTCCCCTCTCCTCTGCTCCTCCTCTCTTCTCCCCCTCTCCTCTAAACCTCTCCCCTCTTCTCCCCCTCTCCTCTAAATCTCTCCCGCTCTCTGCTGCCCCCCAGTGGCAGGCCATCTCCCTGACAGTGATTGAGAAGGTGCAGATCGCAGCCATCATCCTGGGTTCTCTGTTCCTCATCGCCAGCATCTCGTGGCTCATCTGGTCGTCCCTCAGCCCCTCGGCCAAATGGCAGAGACAGGACCTACTCTTCCAGATCTGCTACGGCATGTACGGCTTCATGGACATCGTCTGCATAGGTACAAATACAATATTATACTAAATCTCAGTGATGTTTGGGTCATCACGGCCCCTGAGCCTGGAGCCTGGAGACACAGGTCGACATTAACCCTAACCAAGTCCACGCTCCCAGGCGATACCATCTGGGTACCAGAGCTAATCAGAACATGGCTATAGTACATCTTTAAATAAGACCTACATTCTAAAATCGACTTTTTAAACTTTTTTCTTTTTTCCTTCTCAGTGACCCTCTGAAGTTGTATTTAGAGTGATTGATGCACGTCTGAGTAATCTTTATTCTCCTGTATTCAAGACACCATTGTTCTGATCTAACCCCGTTTTCACCGCCACGGCGTACGCCCACTGTGATGTACTTTGTACTTTGTTATCCAACTTTATTTTCTTAATTGGTGATACTTGTAGGATTCAGCAGCGTCGCATAGTCATTTTGGTACAAATGAAAAATAAATCTGCTGCTCGCTAGTGTGATGTGCAGCTATCAGTAGGGGGCGCCAACAGCATGTGGCTCTTTGTTGTGATGACGTTTACGGCGACGTCAGCTCCCATTGGGCATCACAGTTTTCTAACACGGAACTCAGCGTACTTGTTTCTTTTATTAAGTCATTTTAGATGAATATTATGATTTAAAATGTGAAAATTGTAACATAATGATCCACGAGTGTCAGAGATTAGAACTATAGAGACACAAGCACAATATGTATAAAGTCTGTGTAAGTATAAAAACAACTCAAACTAAACTCCCTCCCTCTCTCTCTCTCTGTCTG
>KN471114.1:0-50197 GCA_000787095.1 Periophthalmodon schlosseri
ATAAAAACAACAACAATCATATCTGAAGGTAAGGTGTGAGAAGCACAAATATCCAAATCATTTACTATTTATTTTAATTGTAAAAGAGCCAGTATTAGCTATACAGCTAGTTTCCAACTGTAGTCCCAATTAGCTTCATTATTATTATCAACATACAGCTTTTGCCACTAGAGAGTACTAAAGAAAGAGTATTGTTACTTCAAATGAATACTCTATAGAGGTAAGTATGGTGTCAGAAAACTACTCAAGCAAATGCAACTGAGTACTACCCACCTCTGTTCTCTGTTACTGTCTAAAACATTTGTAGAATACATTGCCAAAAAATGTAGACAGTAGTAGTAGTAGTAGTAGCAGTAGCAGTAGCATTAGTAATGGTAGTAGTAGTAATAGTAGTAGTAGTAGTAGTAGTAATAGTAGTAGTAGTAGTGATTATATCTAGACATTGTTCCCTCCTTGTGCACGGCCATGTCACAGACCCACACCTTTTCCATGTGGTACACAGGTAAATGAGCTCTTTGTCAGATTGTGTGTGGCAGGGCATTTCTCACGCGGAAAGGGAAGCTGGAGGCGAGATGGTCGGCATATCAATCTTGTGGCTCTGGTGCAAGAACGTGGTTAAATGGCAGAGCTAATGGGGCTTCTGTTAGCTAGAATAACTAATAGCCCATCAGAGGTACGGAGCCTCAGCTGTGACTTTTCTGGGTGGATTTTCGTCCGGTCTACAGTCCAATACCATCACCTCATATAGAAAAGTTTTACAGTTTGTAGTATCTTTATGAAAGCTAAATAGTCACAAGAGACCAGTTGCTGTTGTCCTAGCAATAATGTTACATAGCTATAGCCAAATATCGTATGTCAAATCTAGAAATGGACAGTTCATTTATATCATCAATGAAAACGAGAAGTTTTGAAGGTCACATTTGGATTGAGTTTTGCACTAGAAGACACATTTAAGTAATGTTAATAGTAAATGCAATACAGCAGTAAAGAGTGGCATAAATTAATTACACACACTGCAGGAACCATGTGATGTTACAGTGATTTGTAATGTAAGAGAAACAAAGACAGACTAACTGCTTAAACATCGTGGTGGTTCATCACAGGTGGTTGATCATGGAATATCTATGGGTGTGAAATAATTATTGTTCTGGAGATATGCAAAATTATAATATGGAGTACATCATTTATATTAAAAAATGATTCAAAAAGGCTAGAAAAATGTTTAAAATAAAAGGAACAGGAACTTGCACTTTATGTAATCTTTCAAAAAAAGGTTAGGGAGATTTATATACTTTTTAAAAACATCAACCACAACATTTTGGCACATTTCTGATGAATTGCAAAAACGTGAGTATTGTCATCAGGATAATCCCCAAAAACATTTAGATATACATTTTTGTCAATATCACTGACCCATAAGTATTCCTGAATAGTTATTATGAATGCTATACTATTGAAGTACTGTGCAATATTCTCCATGTTGAGTCTTCATTGTCGAGACATAAGAGAGAATTGATTCGGGCCCGTGTCTCACAGAGCAGTGTTGTGAGGTGATAGTGTCTGCAGCTATTTGCATCACAATACTCCAAATGTAGCACAATCTTCTCGTCTGATTGATGAAGAAGCCTTTCACTTTTTATTGAATGGACAGACAAGTGCGGGGAAGATCAAAGTAAGTGAGGTGCCATGTCTGAAACATGCTTTTAGTCTGAAACCCAAAGCTATAAATATGGCTACATGGTCCAATACGACCTTCTCAAACATTTTAGATCAGCTAACTCCTCAAAGATAAGAAAACTGCCCATTTTAACCAATTCTTTTGAATTTGAATTTTGTATTCCAGGTCTAAATAATGGAGTAAATCATGCTCTTAAAGTCTCCAATATTCCAATGTTGTGTATTATTCAATCTTAATGACTTTCCACAGTAGTCCATTAACTTGTCTATCTTCATTGTGAGTATTTCTATTGCTTCCTATCCTTACTGTGAGCAGGTTTACCTCTCCACATATCTGGAACTTGGTCTTGTGGCATCACCTGGCTGTTTTCATGGAGCTAGATAGGTTTAAGACCATACTGTGGAACATTCCAGGCAAAGTAATAACATCTCCATGGAGACATGCAGGTAGTGAACCCTCACTAAAAAAGCTGCATAGTTCACCTTTAAAGTGAGTGTCATGGTGACCACATACTGCAACAGTATGTATTGAATAATGCTCAAAATTGGAAGATTTGAGACTTTAAAAGCGTGATATACTTCTGGAGACAAGTAGATCATGGGCCCTCCACTAGAAAAGTTAAATAGTGCACCTTTAACCAGCACAATATTGAATCTAAGCTTGGCTAAATTCTGTACAAAATCTGTAAGTGCATAGCAAAACTAGTAATTGTCTAAGACTAAGTTATGGTGCTGTACCTATTTTTACGGTTTATAAACATGAAAATCAGAACTAGTCCATTATAAACGTTTTGCAGTGGTCCAAAGTTATTCCTCAGTTACCTTATGCATTCTGACCATTATGATTATTCACCACAATGAGTTTATAAGCACTTTCCACAACTCTTAGAGACTAGAACTGAGTTGCCTTGATGGTAATGCTAACCACAACTAGCACACAAATGCACACTTCCTGATTAAATATTGACTTATTTTGGCCTCAATAACAGCTTATACAATATATCTCTACAGGGGTAAGACAAACTTTACTCAATTACATGGAGAAAAAATCAAGTACAGGACCTAACTAAACAATGAGATTCTAACAGAAAATCTAATCAGGAACTGGCACCGCAGCTTGAGAACCACAGGTGTAACTCAATGCACCCTCTGGTCCATTATTTATTCTGCCCCACACATGATGGCACTTATGCTATTAAGAGTGTTTTTCAATTAGGAGAGAGGGGCTGCTAATAGACGCCTGTTATCTTCTGCACATGCTCATCAGACTTGGAGTTAATTTGTTACTATAGATTTCCTCCAGCACAGCTCAGCAGGTCGGCTTCAGCGCTGCAAACTACACTTGTGAATTTTGATGAACACTTTGAACCGAGATTCTTCTTGGTTCTTTTTGTGGCACTACATGTGGGATGGGGAAAGTAGCAGCTAGTATGCTAGAAATGAAGACAGGGACAAAGATAGAAGATGATAGATTATGACAATGTCTGTAAAGAACCAAGTTAAACCAGGCAGGTATGAACAAAGATGAAATCCTGACCTAATCCTAAACCTGGACTAAACCAGGACTAAACTAGAACTAAAGTCTAAACTAAACCAGAAAAAGGCAGGACATAATTCTTTCTTTATTTGTCAGAGACCATGTACAAATGCATTAATCTTACAAAAAAAAATGATTTGTGCCAGATTTCGCTACAGCTGCTTTCCATCTGCAGTCCCTGAGCAGGTGAACACACATTAAAAATACATATTTCATTACAATTACATTATAAGACTAACAGTTCATCATTAACATTAGCAGTAAAATTCAATAAAATGTCCTCATGTCCAATACATTATGTTTCCTACAGCCCATACAAATATTAAAAATCATCAAAAGTTTTTACAGTGAATACAGAAGAGTACAAATTATTATTATTATTATTATTTATTGACACAATTATCTAAAATGTGTTTTTCAAATTTCTAGTAGTATTACGATCTAGAGACAACTTCAGACTGTCTGGAGCTGATTCCACTGTCTGATGGTTCACAGAAGGCCGAGTGGATTGGGTAGTTTATTACTTATTTTATTAAAGCGAAAACTACCAAACCAGACATAAAAACGCGATCTGAGACATAAAAATGCAAAATTGACTCTGAGCTTCTAACTGTTATAATGGGTTTCCTCCATTCACAAACTCACTTAAAGATGCATTGTGAGTGATTCATGCATGTTTGAGTGTCTTTTATTCAAGGTGCCATTCCCATTTTCCCCTACCTCCAGCTCCCTGCATTTTGCCCTTCATTTTTTTTTTTATTTTCTAATTGATGATACACTAGGGTTCAACCGTGGCACGTTAATGTAGTGGCACAAAAAAGTACACAGTTTTAGATCAATAAAATCAATCAAGTTATGATCCACGTGTCAGAAAAAAAAACTTTTCTTTACCTAAACACATATTGTCACAGCTAGACCAAACCAGAACCAAGACTAAACCCAGACAAACCCAGATCTAACCCAAGAGTAGATTCTAACACAATACTAGATTGAACTAAACCAGGAATATCTTGATTTTTAGGAAGACTTTGAACCATCCTGTGACACGTTATTTGACAAAAAATGAGAATATAAAAACTTGTGTGCCATTCTCTGGAGCTCACACGGCAGCTGCAAGTCGCGGCTGTCCACCCACCAGATCAGGAGGAGCAGAAAATATTACGCTGAAAATCCTCCTGCCGAAACCCCAAAGGCAATTCTTGTTCTTTGGCAGAATTCGTGGCATTAATAAGGTGAGTAGATCCTGCTCTGAGATAATTAAAACTGGCTGTGAAAAGGGTAGACTCTCTGAGGGAAACTAGTGACTGCTGTAGGACTAGACTTGGTAAGAACTGTTAGAAGTAGATTACAACTTGAGTTCATAAATGGACCGTTTGTTGAAAGGATTTGTAAATGTCAATATTTTTAAACATGGAAATTTTAGCTGTTTATTAAATTTAAAACAGAAACTCAAATTTGACACATCACTTTAAGAAGCTGAGGCAGAGCAACAAAAAACAAGAAGAAGAGCATATCATATTATCACATCATATTAACATTTCAGCCAGAATACTGTTGTGGTGTCCTTGGGCAAGACACTTAATCCCCCTCGAATGAATGAGTGTGTGAATGGGTGAGTCGTTCTTGATATAAAGCGGTTTGGAGGTTGGAAAGTGCTATAGAAATGTTACATAACCATTTTATTTTATTATATTAACTGTAGAAGGCCCGTTGGGACTGAGATCAAACTTCTGTTTAATGAGCAGTTTACATATTTTCCCAATTTTCATTTCCCTTACCGTTGCTGGGAAGAATAAAGCATTTGAATGTATTTAGTTACAGTATGGTCCAATCCGGTTACTGTATTCTGAATACTTTCAATACTTTCAACTGTATTGTGAATACCACCAAATGAAAGAGTAACAGTCCCAGAATACAGTTTCTCAGAATTAGTGTTCAAAATATATAATTTTGTTTTGTTCTTTTGTTTTTACATATAAACATAATTTTGGTACATTTGTTTCGTTACTTTACAAAACTTCCTTTGACACACCTTTACTTGTGCATACTTTCGACCAATGAACGTAACCTAGTTTAAAAGTTTGAATTTAGGTCAGAAGTAGCCTTAATCATTCATAAATTTATTTTTCATATTTTCCAACTCTTCCAATCCGGCGCCTCCTTGTGGCTTTATTAAAAAGTAATGGTTTGTGTGAGAGGAAGTCTGTACTTCTTATTTCCATTCAGATCATACATCTCGAGACTTTTCTTTAAAATGTCAGGGAGAGGAAATGAGGAGAGATGATGAAAATATTGGGTGTTGTGTGCCAGTGTGGCAGCTTGCTCTTCATCTGTGCCATGTAAAAAGCACAGATTGCAGCCCTCCATCATGTGACTGCAATAAGACGTGTTAGAAGCATGTTCTGCCATGGCAAAATCAAGGTTAGCGCTATAATCAGTACAACACAGCTCGTCTATGGGGAAATTTATAGGAGACATTGTATGATCAAAACCTCGTAAAGAACTGTGGGGGATATAAAACAATCCTCCGTGGTGTGATAGGAAGGGTAGATTCTTTTAGTGCTGTGTTAAGATTTCAATACATTTGGCAAATTAGATTACTTATACAGTGTGGCTCATTTAGACATTTAGAATTTTTGCATGTGCTGGTTAATAAAAAGGGAGATGATCAGTTAAAGTGTAATAAAATCAACCATATCCTGAGTAAAATGATAAATGCATATAAGCATAAGCTCCCTCCTTGTTTACAGATGTTATTCGAACAGAGAGAGCCAATATCATCCTAAAAGAACAGGTATATTAAAAAAAAAACATTACTTTTTGAAAGTTGCAGGACTCAGGAATGATCCATGTGAATTGCTGTGGTTTGTAGTTTTTCTTGTTGTTTTGATGTTGTAGAACTGATCTGCTGCTTTTCTTGGAATTCTTATGCGTTATTATTAAATAGGGTTAGGCATTCAAAGTAATTCTTACTTCAGCCTAAAGCCAGTCTGCATGTCTTCTAAATTACTCACAGTGAAGCATGTACATGTCCTGCATCTAGGCCTGTCACGATTATTACTATATCGACTTATTGTTCAATATATGAAAATTGCAACAATATTTTTTGGGGGTCAGTATTTATTGTGTGCACAGTTTTTTTCACTACTGAGAAATTTTTGGTTATTTTTTGGCTACATGATCAGATTTGAGCCATAAAAGGTTGAATCAATAGCTTCTATGACTCATTACAGGCACAAACTAAGTACTAAAATGTTTCATTCTGCTGTTTTATTTACTGCAGCTCATGATTTTTAACAATATTGTACATTTAGAGTTAGTTTTTGTGGTTTAAATCTGCTCTTGGGTTATTGCGTTAGTGGCATAAATGAGTCTCAATATTATCGTTTATTGTATATATTTAATTCAGCAATATATTGAACTTCATAATGTGTTATTGTGACAGGCCTACCTGCATCTTGTTAGCCAGTGTCCAGGGTCAACCCCACCAACCCCTAAGGTCCAGATTTACTAGGATATGTGCCAGCAATTCTTGACCCCTGGTAGCCTAAAAAGTTTAATTCTTACAACTGAAACATGAAACACATAGATTGGAGAAACAGAGGAGTTTTTAGTTCTACTTATGAGAAATGAGCTTTGCCCGAGTCGATGTCTCTGAACAAAAGTGAAGTCTCTGGATCCTTAAGTTCTTCTATCTAGGCGCTTTGTAAAACATATGGAAAAATTCCGCCTTTTTAAAATAGTACACTTAAAGATGGGCTATGCAACTTTCATACTGTGAAACATTCTAGGCAAATCACTAACAACTCAATGGAGCTCAACAGTGACCGCCCACCCCGCGGTTCCACAAGTAAATTTTCCATTCATTTTTCTCACAGACTTTCCAAAAAAAAAAAAAAAAAAAAATTAAAAGGTTGAAAGCTCGCGCGTAACTAATGACCACAAGTCATATATGATTTAATTTAAAATCTGTTTCTGAAACTTTATAAACTCCAAAGTTATTAAAACGTTTCACAGAATATTGCATTTTAAACAGCCTGTTTGGACTTAAAAAATATTGCATTTAAACAGCCTGTTTGGACTTAAAACAACAGCATTATGGATATTAGTGACCACGTAGCTGGTTAGTCTCCGCGATGTCTTTGAACGCTTAATATTTGAATTTTTTGAAAGGTCTATGGGAAAAATGAATGGTAAATTTAATTCAGAACCTGAGCAGCCTGTCACTGTTGAGCTCCATAGAGACGAGCAGGTGGCAGTCCCTCCACCAAAAAGTTACATAGTGCACCTTTATATCATTTCATACTTTGCTTATTCTGGTGCAGTTTCATTATTTGTGGGAGTGAATCCTTGCAAGCATGGGTTTGCCAGACTGTTGTGGAGCTGTTAAACTTCTGGCCATCTCTTGGGAATTCTTTAGCCTTTCCGGAACTTTGCATATAAATGGTCAATAGAAGATTTGCATAATCGTTTTGGGGGGGTCTCAATAATCACCAGTTTATTGCTTACTGATTTATGAATTGGTATTTTTCTCTTCAAATTCAGCAACGCCAAGTCTAAGCTCAGGGAATGGATAACTTACTTTTGCCCCACAAGGTCACACAGGTTTTATTAACTGAATAGGACAGAGATATGAATAACATTTATAATATTCTTTTAATTTATTAGCACCAATATTTATGGTTAAATTCAACTTTCCACATTTTTCCACTTCCCTTGGTTTCACATGAATCATCCCCAACATACAAACGCATTAAAAAAATGTCCATTTAATGCCCAGCCCATCCTATAGTCCCAGGCAGCTCAGGCCCGCATATTATACACAGCTAGGATTAGTTCAGACATGGGCGGTGTCCTACTGTGCTCACCAGAGATGGTTGCTTGACGCCACCGTCACCTCAATCCACAGGACCGACCACTGTCTCCGTGCGTGTAATATGTCTGTCCACAATGTTGCATGCACCGAGCCGCGGGGACAATCACGGTCATTTGAGAACGAAGGAGAGGGTCCAAAAAGGGCAGACCCTGTCACTCGCAATAGGCCATTTTACCTAACAGTTTACACATAACACTTAAAACAACAGAAGGGGGACACACAGACTGAGGTTTGTGGCATGACACCCACGTCCACAACACGAGAGGAAATCCGCATGCTGAGCCTCACCATCAACAGAGCGCTAAAAACAACGTCAGGGAGGAGAGGTCAGGTGGGCCGAGCAAGAGAGGAAGGAGCAGCTTATAGTGGAGCAGGGGCGCACATCACCCCCACCACTATACATACATTAAATAGCAGTGCTGTAACAGTGGTTAGTGTGTGGTTGTCTATAGCCTGGTCTTGTGCCCCTCTCTCTACAGCTGTGCGTGCCTACACAGTCCGACTCCCAGGTCTGAGCCATGATTCACATTTTGACAGATGTTGGTGTTGGAGGTGTGAAGTTTGCTTCGGTGAAGAGGTGGAATCCATTTAATAACCCAGCTCCACATGAGGCCCATCTCCATCATATCCCTGTATGCTACACTGTAATACACTGTTATCTAAACATAGCTTGTAAATGTGAGGATGGCGACAATGTTGTTTTAATAATTCATGGTAGCATTTCTGCCGCGATCCAATTAATGTTTTTGATGCTTCTCATTATGTGGCGCTAATAGCATGCGACCCGGCCTGCTAAATGCTTCGAATGGCAGAGGCGGAAAATACGATGCTCTTCCTCCACGCTTCACCACGAAGATTATTGAATTTCACTCTGCGTTAGATGTCCTTATTTACCGAACCTAATAACCTATACAATGAGCTCAAGTTTGTAGGTCTGAAACACCGCTGCAGGTTCAAAGGTAGTAAATAGCAACTAATAATTTGCACTACATATGCACAGTGCTTGGGCAGTTTTTGTTGTTTTGTTTTTTTTTTTTACATCAGATGCCCTTCCTGATATGTGTATGAAGTGTCTTGCCCAAGGACACAGCAACAGCATGCGTTCAGTTGGGGTTTGGATTGGCTGCACTCTGACTGTTGGATGGATTTCTTAAATATGTACTACGTAACTTTTCTGATGGAAAACCTGCTTGTCTCCATGGAGATGTTATTGCTTTGCCTGAATTGTTTTACAGTATGGCATTTAAAAAACCTACTGTGCTTGCGTCTGCCTATAGTAATGATCTATGACACCCGTGGATCATTATGTTGTAATTTGCGCATTTTCAATCGCAATCTTCAACTAAAACGACTTAATAAAAGAAGCAAGTCCGTTGCCTTTCGCGTTAGAAAACTGCGGTGCCGAATTGAAGCTGATGTCACCTTAAACGTCATCACAACAAAGAGCCCTGTAGCTGCTGGCAACGCCTATGGACAGCTGCAGATCATGCTAGCGAGCAGCGGATTGTTCTTCATTTGTACCAAAATGACTACTCGACACGGCTGAATCCTACGCGTATTATCGATTAAGAAAAGAAAACTGGAATACGAAGTAAGTACAGAGCAGTGGGCGTCTGCCGTTGGCGGTGAAAACGGAGATTAATCGACAATATGGCATCATGGAAATAAGCAATTAAAGACTGCTGAAACATGCACGAATCACTCCAAAAAACAACTTTAGAGGGTAAAGGTGAAGGGGAAACAACTATAGCGGGGTTAAAAGCTCTGAAAAGTAGTTTTAGGTTTGCTTTAACTAACTATCTATTTCCATGGAGACAAGCAGGCAATGTCAATAGATCAAATGAGATCTATGCAGAGGTGACCCTGTTCACAGTAAGAAAGCATGTTTTACACCCCTAATACACATTCCTGGCAGAGCAATGACAGCTCCAGGAGACAAGCAGGTGGCGGACCCTCTTAGGTAGTACAGCTGCACAATGTATTAATAATTCAGATGGTTTGTACACATTTTAGAGCTTGAATTGCAAAGCGTGTGAATGGAAATCAAGTAAAAGTGAGCGCTGTTTTGTAAGCAGGACTCTCTCTCTGCTGGTTCTCTAAACAAGGCTAAAAACAATAACTGCTTGGTTCAAAGTTGAAATGTGTCAGACTTCCAGCTCTGAAATGATCGTAACATGTAAGGAGTACCTCTTCCATTGTGGTCACATCTGCAGTTTAAGAAATGTTTGAGAGGAGAAATAGAAGTGAAGGCTTTGTTGACCCTCAAACCTCTGTTTTAAATTGAGGGCAGCGCTGACTGACAGCATCATTAACTCCTATATGCACTTCATATCAGATAATCACACGTTCACTAACCAGATACTACACGGGTGGATAGGGTAAACATTTGTTAAGTGTAAATGGTACATTGCTGGGACTAACTTCAAACGGTCTAAAAGGTGAATTTTCAGATATATTTTTGTATCTTATGTAAGGTACAAATTTTGTGCTTTTAAGTTGTATTGGATTGGAGAGCCAGAGAAAATCTCATAAAACTGCTTTGAAGTTAGCATTACAGGTAAGAATCAATAGACTCAAGATGAAATGTAATGAAATAAACATTTTCATGTTTTGACTTTAGCTTTAATAATATAAGGTAGCAAACTCTCCTAAAAGAAAAAAAAAGAAAAATATTATAATCAATCCAGGTTAGTCCATCCAAAAAGATCTGACAGTGAATCCAATTTTCCATTGAAGTGATTTGAATGAAAGGCGCTAACTTTTGCCCTTCCATCTGCAGCGGTCTGGCTCCCGCAGCCACACAAACGTAATGAATATTTAATGCAATATTAAACTTCTCCTCCATTGTACTCAGGGCTCTTATTATGCTTGGGAAATGGCAAATCAGCTAAAACAAATTTAGTCTTTATTAAAGGTGTGTTTTAATAAAGTCCCTATGTGCTATTAGTATTCTACTGGTCCACTGCAGCAAATGTTCAAATTAAAGTGATATTTAGTGGCAACTTTGAATGTTCCAAAGGTGGTGAATTTGAGAAATGAACAGAACAGAAGATTATTTGCAGATTCAGGCATTGCTCTTACTGAATTGTAACTTATTTGTTTCCCATGTGCATTTGCTGCATTTCCTATTTTGTCTTAAGTAAGGTAGTGAAGTAAGTTTATTAATTAGAAAAGTTGGATGGAGTTTGATCAGTAATAGACCCAGAAAGAGTTTTTGGCACAGTTCCCAAAGGAATTCATAGGAAATTCTTACACGTTTGCTGTAAATTGTTTTGGATAAACATTCCATTCTATAATAATCCCTATAATGGTCCCTGGTTTAATTTTAAGTCTGTGCAATGTAGGTGCATCTGTTATGAATAAAAATGATTAGGAACACTGGATATCCAAAAGTAGCTGTTAAAACAGGCAGTGAATTGTAAGAAAGGGGTGCTTCTTTACTAGAGAAAATCTTTGTACCCTCAGGAAGGTCACACTAAATGTGTCAGTGTGTAACTTATATCTGTGATTTTCGTGCTGTAATGAAACCATTTTATTTTCTGAAAAGACTGAGCACCTTGGATTGTAATAATTGCAAAATACGGCCAAATTCTAAAATTCCTTATGCAGATAAAACAATCACTTTTTATATAGTCTATGATTTCTGTGAATGCAACTTAAACCATATAACAAGAATAATGTAATTCTACTGTAATGTCCCTTATAGTGTATGTAGTGTATAGAGTAGCCCAAGGTCAGAGCTGGTGCACTGTTGTTTGAAATGTCAGGGAGTCCATATACTGTATATATGCGTTGGTGGGACTTGAGACTGTAGATAGTTCTTATGTCCGTGTGCCTTCACTGTCAGTAAGCTGTCTGTACCAACACCTACTCACCCCACCCTGTCCAATGCCATTTGGCACAACACAGGCCATTGCTAACTAAAGGAGAAGTGGCTAAAGTTTTCTAACCTAAAAATATTGGATGTCACCTTGCTGCTAAATCCATCTTGGCACACTCACTATGTGTCCGTCTACGGGTAATGGAAAGTGATTTTTTCCATTAGAGCTTTTTCTCAGAGCCGCCCTTGTCCAGTGCTTGAATCATTCTTTAAATGTACAAAGCAGTGAATCTATTTCTGAAACTTTTTATTCAAAGAAAATATGTTTATATGCTTATCTACATTGTCTGTCATTTGTCATTTTTCTGAAACTTTGGCTAAAAACACACATTTGGTTTGCTTTTATTACTATACTACAGTGCAGTCTTCCTACAGTGCATAATGTTCATCTCATCACAATGATCGTCCTGTGCAGTGTAGCGTGTAAAGAAATTCCTCTTTTCCAACATTTCATTTTATTTGTGAAAGGAGTATTACCCAGAGAGATTCATATGGAAGGTATGTCTTAGGCGCTATGATATTTGGTAACAGTTAGAGGTTTGCAATATATGAAATTATTCATAATCATTTAAAGAATGGCTATTATGCAAAATCGATTTTTTTAAGCTTTCTAAATATTTACATTTTCTTTATGACATTGTTTCCTCATCAAAAACTTGCTTGAAAAGATTTTAGATGTGATCAATGCATGTTTGAGTAATTACAAGCCTACATCATTTATGCTCCCGTATAGCAATTCTTCATAAATATACAAATGCATGATACAACTTGACAAACCTGATGCGATGTGCATTAATTTCATTAGCGGGATGCACGCTGATTGTGTTTATGATGGAGTACTCTGAAAGGGGAGTGAATTAGTGGGGAGGGGGGACTCGGAGCGTCAAAAACGAAAGTGAAACTTATTAAACATTTCAAACCAATAAAAGGTAACACGTTGATCTAAATATGTTATGTATTAGCAGTTAATACCCCATGGAAGTAAAACAGACCCTCCTTAAACACACATTTGCACATTTGGTACGTTTCTGATAAATTTCCAAAATTATCGGTATCTTTATACTCCAAAAGAAATATTTACAAACTACATTTTTTCAACATCACAATCCTCTAGTAACAATAGTACCGTAAGTACTTTTACTCTGTGTGGTCCTGGAACCATCTGAAAAGGCAAGTTGAGTGAAGTATTTTGCATGGGCAGTGTGCATTGTCCATAACAGGAATGGAGTTGCCAACTTTTAGGTTGGAGGTCATCTGTAGGATACTTACTTATCAAGTCTGTCTGTGTCAGTTTTTAGAATTTGGATTCTAGTTCACAAAACATTCCCAAATGTCTTGCTCAAATAACAGTTTTGCCTCTCTGTGAATGTTTTACTTAAAAAAAATCCCCTGCTGAGAGTCCTATTCTTATGGCCTATCTCCTCATCAGTAATCACATGCCCTGAATTCTGCCTCTTTAAGCCTCTGTACTCAATCAGTGATACTTCTCCATAATGGGATTCGACAGCTTATCTGGCGCTTTATGAAAAGTCGGGCACCACTGACAGAATGAATAATACACCAGGAGAATATTAGACGTTGTGTTTGATGCTGTTTTATGGTTACAGAAGCCATGTTCATTTCTCCACAGAGTTTGAAGCAATTGCTGCCTATTTAGGTCCTCACTCGGAGATGATTCATTTAATTAGGGTTATTACACTCATTTGGGATGCCGTACTCCAGGCGACTCTGTCACTTTTATTCACAGCAAAGAACTTAGAGGTGAATGAACTGTTGACTTGGTACAGAAGCCAAAATGTTTCTTAAAAGTGCAATACATAACTTTCTGATGGAGGGTCTGCTACCTCCTGTCTCCATGAAGATGTTATTGCTTTTTCTGGAATGTTCCACAATATGGCATTGAACTTAACTGTATTGCATTTATTAAATTGTGTATTGTTGCTCAAAAAATACTTTGGAACATTCCAGGCAAAGCAATAACATCTCCATGGAGTGTCTATGTAATCCCTTAGTCGTCCAGGTCGTCCATCTCCATAGAGTAAAGTTGGTAGCAGACTCTCCACCAGAAAAGTTACATAATGCACCTTTAAAATTCTATCCCTATTTATGGGAGATAACGAAACCACTTACTACTTTTATTTTAGTCTTTTACCAATAATAAGAAAGCATTTGCCACATGTTTTTTTAGTACAAATTGTGTTTTGCATCTTAACCATCTCAGTAAAGGACCAATACTGTACTCCAGGTGTCCTATTCATTCAGTGCTACGCACTAAAGACCAAATGATCTCGTGACTTGGCACATAAGCCCTTAGGAAGCTTGTTGATGGCAAATAGTATTTTCTGCCTTGTCTCAAAACAAGACTATTTTTCCTGCCACAAGGGACGTTGTTTGTAAGACTGCAGTTGAGCTCAAGATACTATTGTGATTTCCCCTGGAACTCTCAGCTCTTCATCATGTTGCTACGGTGATGGGACAAAATGGAGAGTCAGTCAGTGTCGCTGCCAACTCATGTACGTTATTATGGCAGCCCTGTCATAAATTTGCCCAAAATAAGTGCAACCTGAAATGTTTTGCACTGTTTTTTGAATAAGAAACACTAATGTGAAACAGTTAGGGCAGAAATTAGCATAATCCTGTTACATTTATAAGTTGTCAGGCTTGTTTTGGTATTTTGAATGTTTCTCGATTGCTGCTCTCCAAAATGTACTTCCTGCCTGAACACGTAATCTTCTCAATCTCATTACAAAGCAGAAAAAGATGTCATAAACAGTTTAAGCCTTTCAAATTAATCCCCTTGTCTCTACTATATTGACTTTTACAGTTGCTCGGTAATCCCTCTAGACTGCACGCCAAATGTACCACTGTAGCATATGGAATGTCAATGGAGTTGTACATTTCTAGCTTTCTAGACTTAAGCTATGTTAGTTTTTTTTTAAGTTACGCTTCAAGAAGGAAAGAGAAGAGGAACAAAAAGGACAGAAGGACAGCTATTATGTTAACTGAATAACTGTAGCATGGGATGAAAACTCCTCAATGTATATGGTGGCATTTGCAAAGATAGTATGGTTTATGCTTCTCAAATTGATTGCAGGTAATGGATTCTGGCATTTCAGCAAGTAGCAAAACAATGTTCAAAACCAAAAAAGTGTTTGAAGCGGGTTCACATTTTAGGGATATCATTTTCCTTATAGCTGAACAAGCGTCACAACACCTGCAGTGCTTCCAGTGTACCGTGTGAACTGTGAACTAAAAAAAATGCTACATCCATAGAATCCAGGTCTTATCATTGCAAAAATGCCCAGTGCCTTGGCATCGGTCTTCGTACTTTAGTGCCTTCTGCTGCGGTGTTGAGTTTTCCTCTTTAGCTAATTAGAGAGAAAGTGCTTGCAATACCATTTCTTTACATATTGATACATGTCTGGGGTAAGTATTGGCAGTTCGGTCCCATGATGTCTATGGGCAAAACACTTAACCCTCTCACCTCTGTTGTCTGCATACACCGGTATATCAATGTGTATGTGAATGGCAAAGTGATGAAGTGCTTTGAGCATCTTGAAGGTAGAAAACGCAATGTAATTGTGACGTTCACCTTAATATTATAGGTAAACTGTAGATAAACGATACTAGAATTTCAAACTCAGATTTTAATACTAAGGAAATGATACAGTGATACAGCTCTTGATACCACAGAGATGATTAAAAAAATACATCTTTTTATAAAATGTACAATATAATTGATTTATAATATCATGTGGTCTTATACTAGTCCTGAAAAAGATAAAGACCTGAAGACCTTGATTCAACAAATTTGTCCAATTCATGTAATCTTTTCAGACTAAATACCATCTGAAATGAGTATGCATAGTTTCAATACTTGTTTCAGTATCTGAATTTCACTTTGTGGACCGCTCTATGGTTATATAAGGACTGGCATGTGAGCTGCAGACATCAGCTTTAGACAGTAGTGCACACACAGTCTAAGCTCAGTGCTGTTTCTGTAATGGCCTTTTGTGTCAGTCCTCAGAGCCTGGTCCCCATCACAACAGAGATCTGCCTTTTACATGCAGCGCGCAGGAATCATCGGGAGCGCCGTCTTATCCGGATGTGGGACTAGGATTGGAAAGAAATCCCATCAGGATCCACTAACTAAAGCAGCCCGGCGGTGTGTGAGTGACGGAAACTCACATGATCCCAAATGACTGCAAACATCCCGAATCAAAGCCCTGTCATCTTCAGGGAAAACCGTAGCATAATAGAATTGTGAGCCAGAACATCAGCAGTTTTTTTTCTTTTCCCTTATGCGGCAGTGACAAAGTGAGGTGAAGGATAGACTGGTGGTTAGCATGCTAAAGATATGGCTGGAATTGATTGAAATGTCATAAAGCTGCATACACTCAGCAGAAAATTATAAATCAGATTAAAATTTTACAATCTGTTAAATTTTTCAAGCAAATAAATATGCAAGTGAACCCACAGGGGAAAAGAGAATTCTGAGCAACTTTGACTAATCTTTTTTGGCAAGATGATGGTAAACCTCCACAAAATCAATTTACCTATTAGAACTGCTTTATCATCTGATATTTAATTCATAAATTCATATGACACAGCATTGCAGTTTGACACACAAAGTAATGAATAGGTCCACAATGGAACTTACTTTACCATGGCAACAGGGACAAAATGAAATTATGAATCACTAAAATATTAGACTTAGCTCTTGTAGTTGGTACAATTAACTGTAACTTTATGCAATAAGAAGCATACTCTCTACCAAGATGTTACCACAAAATAATACAATTTAAGGTTATGCTACACTTTAGTGTCCCCGTAGGGAAATTTGTCCTCTACGTTTGACCCATCCTTCAGTGAAGCTGGAGCAACTTGTCAGGAGCAGTGGGCACCGCAATGCCGCGCCCAGGGACCCATGTCCAGATTTTGAGTTAGGCTTGGACTACGTTAGCTGTAGGATTTTACCTATTGTACATATTTTGGGTTGATTGAGTTTTTTGTACTCTCATGAAGGGTGTTGCTCAGTTGATGGTTGTTGTACCTGTAACCCATAACAACTGTCACTCCAACTACATATAACTTACTTAATGTTGCACAAGTAATTCCATATTTAGAATCAATTTGCCATCCAATGAGTTTGTATAGTAAAGTTTAATGCATTCACATATACTTTATAATGCCTTTAAGAAAAAAACAACACTGCCACTACTTTATTTATACACATTTATTCCTGAGGACATACAGTAACACAAATCTTGACATTTTATGAAAAAGCACCACCCACATTTTGTTCTTCACACTTGGTCCAAAAAGCCTATAAATAGAATTGCCCCAAAGCCATCCTTGCAATCAGAGCAAACAGCGAAAGAGCAGAATACGCCGCCACAACATTTGGATGTGAAAATGAGTGTGGAAATGGCCCAATATTTGCCTCCATGTCATGTGCACTGACAGGTATTGTGCCTAGGTGAAGGAGATAGCATCCATTCGCCCGCCCTGCTTCACTCAGGCAGCAGTGTATCCAAACAAATGGGTCGGCCCCTTTGTCACAGTGCAATATTTTTACATGGCTCTTTCTGAAAAGCATGTAATTCACTCTGATAGGTGGGATGGCTTGTCTCCAGCCCGGGGTGGTGTCAAATCAGTTGCAGGTTTGGTATCAGGCAAATATTAACCTAATTTTTCACTTGTTGGGCACAGCATTCAAATGTGCCGAACTGTGGAGAAGAGAAACAGTGTGCGATTATTTGGTCTGTCTGTCTTGGCACTGAGACCACACTGGCTCAGCGGGTCTGGGATTCATTCATCTTTTTGGCTTATTCTCTCAGTTAGACAATGGGCGTTAATATAGGGTGTGCCTTGGATGCCTAATATTAAACATTATTGTATTTGTTTTATGCAGGCAAATTTTAATTGTGTTTGCTCTGACCAACATGCCTGTGTTTAATCCCCTCAAAAATGTGGTTTACGAACCTCAAGGTTTCCATCATCAGAGGCTACATTGAGATGATACTATTCCATCTAGAGGAATTTTGTACAGTTTGCCAATAAATCTTAACCTTTAGTGTTGACAAGCAGTATGAGCCAGTCATAATGGGCATCCCTTTAATGAATTGCAATAAGCTTGTCCACATGAATAATGAAACAAGGCTAAATCAATGAAGAATCTTTCTGGCCTTCCTAATGTGTTTTTTGTTTGTATTGTATTTTTTGAACAAAACAAATTCTACCAACATGCAATTTAAGTTACTTTTAGGGTAACACGGCGTAGAAGTAAAGGCTATATAGAATTGTTGTTGCACCATATGATAAATGCATATTTTAAATTTATTCAATTGCAAGTGTTTTATTGCTAAAAAATATCTTGAAATGCATGCATTCTTGTGAGCAGGCTCACCTCTCCACAGTTGACCTCTAACGTGGCCTGGTGGCTTCACCTGCTTGTCTCCCTAGAGATAAATTTGTTTAATGCCATACTATGGAACATTAGGCAAAGCAGGTGGCGGATTCTCCACCAGAAAAGTTACTTAGTGCACTTTTAAATATGAAAAATACTTTAAAAAACAACTTTTATGGCACTTGTTATAAAGTGATGTGTAATAATAGCTTCTTAAACAACTGTAGAATGATTGAGCAATTTGAAATATAATCTGGTGAAAAAAAATCTCATTTATTTGTAGCAAAGGCTCTGATGAAATATAGTAGAGCCTATTAAGATTGTGAGTGTTTCTGAAAGGATACAACTTACAAGTTGCTTTCCATATGAACAGTACACTTGTTTTTCAGAATTGTGGTATCTGTCTCTCATTTGAAGGAGTATGGTCATCAGTATGAATGAAAGGTGGACAGGGGGGGATGGGGGAGACAGGGGGAGCATGTTGGACACTGCCCCCAGGTCTCGATAAATCACTGACAAAGATAATCCCTGGAGCCACAGCACACAGCGTTTCATCAATGTGAGATCAGGACTTGTATTGATCAGCAGCAGCACATGCATGTCAGACATCACTGCCTGCATCTGGTCTCTCCTTCATACTGGTCGCTGTTACTACACAGATATATTCTACTATTAGTGGTTATTATTTCTCAAAAATGTCATGCTATAGTTTTTCTACCCTGTGCGGGAGAAAGTATTTAATTTCTTCCCACATTCAACTTTTCACTGGCAGTCACCACAACTCATTATCTTGTATCGCGATGTGAGTTCCACATTTTCTTGCAGGAAGATATCTTTATATTATAATTACATATTTTACAAGACAAGACCATATTTGAAGACATTTCACATCATCTTTACCCCATAATAATAATAATACTAATAATATAATAATAATACTCAGTGGTGATAAGTTACTACTGTAGCCACAGCTTGCCTAAGGACACAACAACAGTTTTTGCCACTGGTGCCCCACTGTGGCACCTGATATTCCCAGTGGCCTCCCATCCAAGTACTACCCAGGTCAAGTCTTGCTTAGCTTCTGAGATCTGATGAGGGGAGATCAGGTTTGACAAGCCTCTATGGCCATATACAAATAACAATTCCATTCGATTTAACTTTGAAATCTATAACAGCAGAAAGAGCAACATTTGCAGTAATATATTTCTTTTCAATCTTTTTGTGGTAGTCGCTTGAGTAAGACTAGATAGGGCTGAGCCAATTAATTGGATTTTAATCGAATCAAGATACATTTTTTTTTTAATGGTCAAAGATAAGCTTGGGGCTTTTTAATCAACCAATCCTCTGTCTGTAGCATTTGGTTTGGAGAGTAATTCAGTCAAACATTTGACTATATTTTGTGTTAAATGGCACATATTTAAGTCTGTCTTGTTTATGTTCATGACATTAAGATTTAAAGCTATATATATTTTGTTTTTAATACAATAAGACAAAATAAAATTGAACTGAAAATCATGATCGATCAATACAAGGAAAACAAATATGATGGTAGAAAATAGTTACATTACATTTGACCTTTTTTTTTTTGTTTTTGGCCGACATTAACATCTGTCAGGGGACTACAGATGAAAAATAGCCTTCTTGGCTAATTCTGGCATATTTACAGAAACGTTCATTAATATGCACTGTCCCTGAAATAAATACCTAAAAAGAGGTAAATAAATAAAATTTAAGAGGTAGTAATCTGGACATTTTTTGTTTTTCTCCAAACTAGATAGTAAACTAGACACTTGTAGTATACTAGAAGACACTTGTAGTAAACTAGACACTTGTAGTATACTAGAAGACACTTGTAGTAAACTAAAAACTTGTAGTATACTAGACACTTGTAGTAGACACTTGTAGTAAACTAGACACTTGTAGTATACTAGAAGACACTTGTAGTAAACTAGACACTTGTAGTATACTAGAAGACACTTGTAGTAAACTAGAAACTTGTAGTAAACTAGACACTTGTAGTAAACTAGAAACTTATAGTATGTTAGACACTTGTAGTTTATTAGACACTTGTAGTATACTAGACACTTGTAGTAAACTAGACATTTGTAGTATACTAGATACTTGTAGTAAACTAGACACTTGTAGTATACTAGACATTTGTAGTATACTAGACGTTTGTAGTATACTAAACACTTGTAGTAAACTAGACACTTGCAGTAAACTAGACACTTGTAGTAAACTAGAAACCTGTAGTATACTAGACTATACACTTGTACTATTTTTATTTATTTTTATTTATTTTTACTAGTGGTGTGAAGTGTATTTATTGCTTTTTTTATCCAGAAAAAAAATAGGATAATAATAATAATATAGTAGATTATAGAATTTTTTCTTGACTTTTTCTTTGCTCCCACACTGCTCTGTAACAGTGTAAACCAGATGTAGTCATCAGAGGCTGTACACTTTTTATTCTTCTCTCTGCTTCTGCTGTTTTTAGCCTAAATTTCATTCTGTGGCTCTGTTGTCAAAAGCGATCAAACCAAATCATCTACTTTAACGCAGCAAATGCAATCCAGTGTATTAAAGCAGTCTCATTCAGCCTGTAATGTTGAGCTAAACATATCAGAGAATCAATGATGGGTAGATGTTTTCTTCTGCACAACATTTTAGTGCCAACATTGGTTTTAGTTGTAATGTTTTTTGTATCTTTAGTTGCCATAACATATTGTAAAATCTCTCTCTTTTAACTCTGCGTTTGAGTGCAGCATTCGTAGCACACAAAAGCAAATTGCCATCGCACTTGGTTCAATCTGCAACTTGTCAAGTCGGAGGGAAGCTGGACTGTGTGTGGGGCTTACTCATGCATCACCACCCCCGCTAACACACTACTGTAACATCATTATAGGCCTGTGTGAACTGAACACACTGGTTACGTCAGATTGTGAGGAGCAGGGACAGGATTTTCTTTGTATATTTGATATGATAAATCACACAAACAACCACTGAAATCGCAGCCTCTAAAGCTGCACAGCTTGAAGTCTAAGCTGTAATGTACTACAATGTGATTACGTGTACGTGTGTGGGCTCTGCTCTGGTTAAGTCTTAACATACAGGAAATGGTTCAGTCTGGGTCATTACATGAATGGATTTGGGCTGGGTTGGGTTAGATTTTTGGGGCACATACAATTCATGGATTTCAGTTTCTTGTTATATGCAACATTTTGACTTTTTTCCATTCAAAAGAAATAATATCGCTATGGCAACGGCTCTAATTTTTTATCATTCTGAAACTCAGGGATAGATGAAAGAGCAAAATAGATGGAGATAACTTTACTTTCTTTGAGCTCCTTCAAATTTAGATGCTGATTATAATTATTTATTTCCTTACATAACTTTTCAGGTGGAGGGTACGACAACACCTGTTTCCGTGGAGATGTTATTGCTTGTATGTACTGTATGGCATGAAACTGTTTTACATTAATTTTTATTTATTTCATTGAGAAACATGCCTTCTTCCACAGGTCTGACCTGTAAATTTGTCTAGTGGCATCTTCTGCTCATCTCCATGAACATACATAAGTTTGACATGCAATACTATGGAACATTCCAGACAAAGCAATTACATCAGGTTACATAATGCACCTTTAACTGTGATAACTCAACATGTCATCGCAATTGTGAAAAAATACGTGCAAGTCAATTCTGTACATTAACCACATGGTACATTAAGTTACAGTTAAGGTTAAGGTACTTTTTATTGTCCCCAGAGGAAAATTTGTCCTCTGCATTTGACCCTCAAATGCTTAATGCAGCTGGGCCAACCTCTGTGTGAGTAGTTAGCATTCCTGGCTCATGGCAAGAAGGTACCATGCTCCGATTGCATGAGGGCTTTTTTATGGCATTCTTGGTACTCTGGTTTGTCCCTTTCCAATTCCCCCATCAACATGCAAAATGTTAGATAGTTTGAATAGAATGTTCCAATTTTTCCAAACTGGTTTTCATTGACTAGGTCTGCTAATAAAATCATTTGTTGTGCCATAGTTCTGTTGAAACGAGTAACTAAGAATGGTAACACATTTAATTGTATCCACAGTGACAATAGTAAATCAAATTCTTCCTGGTCTGGAAAGCTAATTACTCCTTCATTGAAAAGTTGTCTATTTAACACGATAACTGTCAATCACTAACACCAACATAATTAGTGTGAATGGAGTCCTGATTGGCTGAAACAATGGCCAGACTTGTGTTTGTGTGTAGGCTGGTGGACGCTGCCCCTGCCTGCTGCCCAGTGTTTTCTGGGCCTGGCTCCAACCATTGGACATGGATGTGACTTAACAATGGAGTACAATGAAAACAGATGTTTACTGTCTCTGAGGAAAGGTTCAACACTTCCTATTTTCACGGCACTTTGTCTCAGACCCGAGCTGTAAAAGTGGAAAAGTGGAAAGAGCTGCAGCGTCCAGAAGGAAGCACAGAAAACTCATTTGGCAGAGTGTGAGGGTGAGATCGATTTTTGGTACCCTTGGTTGGATGTCTATGCTAAAACCCAAAGTAATTGCAAGATTGTGTAATTGCTGAATGTTTTTGTTAGCTGCAACCACAGTATGTTTGAATATTACAGGAAGACTGCACAGCCTTTCATGTATCTGTCCTCATGGAGATGAGCAGGTGATGCCACAAGGACAAGAGGCAGGTCAGTTCTGTGGAGAGGTGAACCCACGCACAGTAGGAATGCATTAAATAAGTTCTAAATAGATCCCTTTAATGCCATCCTGCTTAACATCCCAGGCAAAGCAATAATGTTTCAACTGAGACAAGCCCACCAGATTGCATCCCTCACCAGAAAAATTGTATAATGCTTTTAAAAGAATCCTAACATCAGCTGATCTGAGCAATTAAAATGAATTACTTTAGTCTTGTTCCTTTAGTTCTTAAACCACTAGGGTTTTTTTTTCCAGATATTAGTTCATGATATTTGGCACCAATATTTGGCACCAATAATTTTTCAATTTACAAAATTGAAAAGTTAATGTTTGAACTTAACTGCAACTTAACAATTTATGGGCTATAGATTTTAAAATAGTGATTTTGATATCTGCAAATATGGATCATTTGCCACAGTAATGAGAGAAATATTAGATCTGTTATCTGCTGAACAAAAATTCATCTTGAACCTTACAAACCACCATCTCTAACACATAATTGCTTTGCCCGAGGACACAACTACCCTGCAAAGTGTCGTGGTGGAGTAGAATTTGAACCAACCTGAATACCGATTGGACACACATTAGTTCATAACAAAAATAATGACCTGATCTGAAAATGCTTGTTATAATGTCAAATTTTTGTACTTAAAAATGGTTGTAAATTTGTGAAAAACTACTTGATGATTTTGAACTTTTATCTGTCATTTTATCCTGGCACCATGGTCTTGTGCTCTACAGAAACAAGCCAAGGCTAATTAGTGATTGATAATGACTTTGTTGTGACATGCCAAATGAGTTATGCCTGAGCCAGAATAATCATGTTTACACAATTGTTTTTCTATTACACACTCTGCTAATGATGGCGGATACGGCATGCTACATTGGAAACACCCATTGCTAGAACATTTTTGTGTAGCTGATTTATTGGAATGCTTAAAACTTTCTTTCAGTGTGTTAGGTTTTTATAGTAGTAGTTGTATGTTGTTTTGTTTACTACTTGTTCTCACTCACACGGGCCCTAAATAGTACTATTGCAGCTGTTGTGTTCCTCATTGGTGATAATAACATCCTCAGTTTATCATAACAAAACCACATAACAATAGTTTCCCTCGAGTGCAATTGCAGCCGTATGTTTTGGTGGTATTTTTGTTGCTGGAATAAATGGGTGCTGTGTAAAATAGAAAGGTCTCGGTCTGTGTACAAATCCATGGATAATTAGCCTCAGAGTGGTTGCACTGGCAATTAGGTGTTTATAGTTCCAGCCAATGTTTTTCTTTAGGCTTGAGTTCCAAAGCTTTAACCCCATTTCTGTTATTAAACAATACACTGATTTAAGCATGAAATCGTTACCTATAACATTTCAAATACATGTAAATACTTGTAGGTGCACCATGGAGATGATATTTGGCATGCCTGGAATGTTCCACAATATGGCTTAAACCTATCCATCTACATGTAGACAAGCAGGTGGTGCCACCAAGCTAAGTTACAGTCCAGATCTGTGGAGAGGTGACCCCCATTCACAGTATGCAAAGTATTTATTTTGCAATAAAATTATATGTAATTGTATAAATGCAAGATAGTTAAGAGAATGCCATACTGTGGATTATTTCAGATAAAGCAATAATATGACATATCCTCCACCAGAAAAGTTACATTGTGCAACTTTAAGCATGAAATCTTTCCACGTACACCCCTACGAATACAGGTGTGTTTATGCTTACATTGCTATAACTACAAACGTAGGAGATTTTTTATTTATTTTTTGTCTTGTCACACTTTAAAGTGTCCTATGTGCTCTGATCACAGGGCATCTACAGGGATTGTGAATAATACGATGTTATTTTTATCACTGTGAATAGTCTTCAATAAAAAGAACAATAGTGGTTTGTCTACACAAAAGAACTTTAAAGTTTACTTTCTTTGTTCTTTTGTAACCTAGTGGTTTGTGCTATTTGAACTTATTGTTGCATATAAAAGGATATAAGATGTATTATGTACTTCCTGTTACCTTTGCAGGAGTAATGCTGCCACTGCAGGAGGTCAGACATCTACAAGGGAAACGCCCCTATGGTTTCCAGCCTTTTCAAACATACTGCATGGCAATACTTTTGATGTTGCCAGCAGGATCCATGTTTGATCTACTGTGCATCTGTAACAGATATTTAAATTGTGTTCTCGGCCATATGTTCATTTTGTTTGGTTGCACTAGTTTAAGGTCAAACAGTTTAGTCTTATGGGTCACGGGGCTGGATCTGTTTTTGATTTGATTTTCTAGCTGAGAAGAGCCTCATGGGAGCACTCATGTGGCACTAGACTTTTATTCTTCTGATAGAAACGGACACAAAAGAGCACTTCTGTTAGCCACCATATTCATTCTCACTACCTCTTAATTACATTGCATGCCTGCTCAAGTTTGACTTGGGCAAAGATTGGGCAAAATGCCTGAGCACTAATACAAATTGTTTTAGCATTAGTTTTATGCCAGATGCCCTTTCAGACACTGTCTCCTTTGTAGCGCCTGCGCAGTTGCTTGTCCAATGTATTTTTTTCAAAGTTGATGAAGCTGGAGTTGTAGACAGTTAATTCACATTCATTCACTTTGGACTATTTTAGAGCCACTAATTCACTTTTACGTACTAGCACTTTAAATGCGTTCACATCTATTGTGAACAAGAGTTTTATTAAAAGCTAAAACATGTGGATTTTAACCAAGGAACATCTTAATATTTACAAGGGTTTGGTTCAGCTTTGAGCTTAGTTTAGTCATAATGTAGACTTGATGTGGTCGTGTTCTAGTGCTGGTTTATTGGTGTTACTGTCGAATGCACTCACATTGTTAGACAAGCATTCACTCTCACATTCATATATGTTCATATTCATACCATGATAAATAAGTTGTTTTAAATCTTATTCTTTATCCAGTAAGCCTAATAATCCTCAACATAAGTCAGTATTTATAGCTGAAAGCAAATTTGTCTGTTTTTTGCTTGAGTCCTGAACTTGGATGTGCCCGTGTGTCTCTGGCAGCCGTCACCCACAGCTGACATTAGTATTCTGACGCAGCCCCCTCTCTCCAGTGTACAGAGCCAGACACTTAATTTGTCATTTACTGCTCCATGGAAACTGCAGTAATTGAACCTCGGGCCCGTGGACGAGATCCGCTGTCCTCATGGCCTTCTTCTTGTGTCGCCGCGGGAGACGGAGGGCTGTACACGACCGCTGTGCAAATAAGGACGCGACTCTCATCTCATAGGCCAATGGGGCGCTTCTGTATGTAAGTGTTGTGTACTGCATGCCTCCAGTAAGGGATAAGGGATTTCAGATACAAGGAGGGAATGGGTGGGTATAGACAGCAATAAAGAATGATGGAAGAGGTATAAATGTGATTTGCAGATGCTTTATCATCGACTATTGGGGAGGAAATGAGTGATTTGGCTGAAAATAAAATAGTGTATTTAGAGAGTGAGGATAATTAAGGGTTTATCAGTAATATTGAGATACAGGAAATGAAAAGGATTATGGGACATTAGGCAACGATGAACGAGAGATGTGTTTGAGATAAGGTGACTGCTTTATCAGGATACATGGGTCTATTTATTGCATAAACATGCAGCATGGAGTTTATATCTTGTTTACCTATTTGTTTTTAGGAAATAAAATCATGCAATCTTGGTCAGTTAATTATAATAAGGATTTTTTTTCTTTTTTAATATCAGAAGTAAAATGTTTAAGGAATAATTATGTGATGGCTGATAAGAATTCCATTAAGATATTGGATAGTAACTTTGTTTAGGAAATCCTTATGCGGTCCTAGAACATGTATTTATTTATTTATGCTATGCCTTTTTGGTTTTCGAAAAGTAAATCATACTTTTGAATCTTGAGATACAATTGTATTTTTTTTAGAATCTTGAAATCAGTGGTCTTTTTAGCTCTTCAAAAAGGCAAAAAGTATTCCCATAGTAATCCAATGATTAATAACAGTATTTGTAGTATTTGTAGTTGGCAGTATACAAGAGGTAACTGTGTCTGGTTTTCCACTTGAAATTATCCGTAAAAGCCTAATGCTTTCAACATTGCACCAGTTCTGAAAAATATGTCATATAGCATGTTTTTTCTGTGCCTTTTTGAAGCCAGCCCGAGTCATTCACACTCCTACACTGAAGGTTTTATAGTCACATTTCTGAGTCGGGAAAATTCATAACTGAAAGTATGTGAAAAACATTTGAAAACTTTCTGGAAACAGGAAATGACTCAGTGACAACCTTTAATCTTTTGAGCAATGCGTGCTCTATAATCAAAAAGCACTTCTAATGAAAATGCATTTGCCTTAGCCCACAATAGATGTAGTGTCAAAAACACAACCTCTAGACACTCCCTCCTGGCATCTTTTATGGCACATTGTTTATCATCATAGCCCTGAATTCAAATGTGCTGGAGGAAGCATTGGGGTTGGTGACCTCCACTCCTCCCCTGTTCCCTTCTGTTCTCCAGATGTGATTTATTACAGTAGGCGACAGAGACAGACAGAGCTATACAGACTGGTGCTGGTGCAGTTTTGTCAGGGCATCAAAACGTTTGCACTATGAGACTATGAACCCCTCCTATCTCCAAGGTGAACCCAGGGGAGATGTTGTCAAGCCTGGCCAAGGTGACAGCTCAGTCCTATATCCCTGTGTGCATTTACGGGGGAGGAAGAGGCTGTTGTGTAGTGAAGGAAGAAAGGGATCACATGGATGGCATTCATTTGTCTTAATAAAGTGTACCATCAGGCTAGGGGGCTGGTTAAATGCATGAAGGAGAGAAGGACTAAAAGAGGAGACAGCAAATAGAAGGAAGTAAACTAAAGACACAGAGAGAGAGAGAGAGAGAGAGAGAGAGAGAGAGAGAGAGAGAGAGAGAGAGAGAGAGAGAGAGGGGGGGGGGGGGGAAGAGAGAGAGAGAGAGAGATAGGAGGCATGTGAAGAGTCTGCTGTTAACACCTTGTTCCTCTCCAGCATTAGCGCTCCCATCTCACCTGTCTACCTGCTGGCAGCCGAAAATGTCAGGAACTGGTTCAAAGCAAATTTTAATTTGACTCCAGAATCTCTTGCCATTATAACTTCCAAAATCCTGTCTCATCTCCAGGACATGTGCTGAGGAGAGCTGTGCTGTATTGGCTTTATCCCACCATCATTTTAAAGTAGTTCAAACATCAAAACATCAAGTTACTGTATATTATTAACCTGATATGTTAAAAAAGATCCAACTCACTCTCCATAAGTTTCAGAGAGTTGAAAAGTTGGGACTGTTGCCATAGCAATTAACAATTCAACTCAAAATCTTTTGAATGGGCAGTCCTTCAAAATAGGAAATAGTCATGCAACATTGTGACTAAAACTCATTACCCTTGCAATTTTCTATCAGGTTCTTATTCCATACATGGAATTCAGCCACCAAAGCCATGTTGATTATTCAGACTTTGCTATATTGGCTAATGCTAATTCCCTCATATAAAATGCATTGTTTACACACACACACACACACACACACACACACACACACACACACACACACACACACACTACTACGCTATAAGGGTCTATAGCACAATGCTGATTCAAACCAGGCTGACTTACACGCTCCGTCCTCTGGCAAACAGGAGATTATGCGTTTTATGAAGCTGGCAGTCAAGTCCCTCGTAAATACTGGCTGGTTATCTCAAGCACTAAACAAACAGGAAAGAGCCTGCACTAGAGCTGCTCCTATTGCATTAGCTTGAACAGGGAGCCCAAGGAGAATGGAGTCAGCGTTTGACTGACAAGTGATATATTGGACACGCCATGCCAAAGAGCGCAGCGCAGGTAGACATATTCAAGAGTTATTCCCTACAATAGTCATAAATACGTGCCGCCGGTTTGATTGTGCTCCCTGTGCTAGCAGTGTGTGCCGGTACAAAAGGTCAGTGATGCATTCACACTGTGTATGTGACAGTGCTAGGAACTAACCATCATTTTCACAGCTCTGCAGAGAAGCTGGCCTCCCTTATTTCTCCTTCACTCATATGAGGGATATAGCCTGACCATAATGACTCCTCTCTTTTTTGTGAAGTGAACTCACGTTGAAGCTACTTATTTTTATAATGAATCCGGTGTAATCAATTGACAGTATATTGTATTAGGTGCTAAAGGTTTGAATAGCTGACACAGGCTGTAAAAGATTAAATTTTGCTCAGTATCAAACATTTTCGTTAAAAGACATAGAGTATAGATTCTTATCAAAACTGATTGCGTTATGGGCTCAAAAGCTCCTTAGTCTCAATTTTCTACTGTATTGAATACACTTCATAGGAAAATGTCATTGGGGAAAATGTATCTACTTCGGGAATTGTTGGTGGGTAAACATTGTTGGGCCATTTCATTTTGTTAATAACACTTGAAAATACGTTTTTTGTGAAGCGGGGAAAGAAAAATTGATTATGATTAATGGCATACAAGTTAAGATTAGCTCATGGTTGGTCCTTTTCTACATGAATTCTTGCTTGCAAATCACTGTCAGTGCAGTGGTTTAGTCTCAAAGCTTTTGTCATAATAACAAAACAGCTAAGTATGGATATACAAACAATCCTTAAATGTTCCTAAATGGATGCAGTCCATTAATGCCCCCCTTCAAACCCATTATTACCTGCTCTTGTCCACTTTGCAATGTTACTTTTGTGAATGTATCGTCCATTTGTACCTACTCACAGTTTCCTTCCCCGTTTATTGGCAGGGACCATTTTTCTCTTGATTGCGCCAAGTGAATTGCTCATAAGGGATGTTAAAACCTCACAGTCGTCTTAGTCTGCAGAAAGTGCTCTGTTATAAATCATCCAGTCAAAGATAATAAAACAAAATGGCACCTACTTCCAAAGTTACTTTGTGGCTGTTGGACAAAAAAATACTTTCAGTAATTATCACTTAGATGGTTTGTGGGGAACGTGCAAATGGATTTCTGAACAAGCAGGCTCTGACAAAACTTGCAGTCTTCATCTGTAAAATAAAAAAAGAAGCTGTTCACCATGGCTCAGCTGTAGTAAAATATATGTTTATATTAAAAGTAGCATATTCCTTTTGGAGATGGTTGAAAGCAGCGCCAGAAACTGTGGGCCATGGTCTAGACTGAACAACAATGAGAGACTCAAATTCACTGACTATAGGAAACCCATCTCGGAAGTATTTCAGAGTAACTGTTTAAGGATTTTTTTTCCCTTTGAGGCAAGATAACGTATTTACTTCAAACATACCCACACATTTAACTTTTATATTTAAATGTTTAAAGATAAAAATCATAAATCCTATTGAAATATTATGCCTTATCAGACAAATAATCAATCGATGGCCATGCTGTCTTAGATTTAGTTTAGCTTACCCCCACCCAAACTGTCCTTGTGAAAGGTCATTGAAAACAAACGTATTTGAGGGTTGGCTCTTGGAGATACATCATGGCAGTTAGTACTGGTAGTAGTATAGTAGTATTATACAGTTTTGTACCTGGGCAAGACCTTTTACCCACACTGCCTACTCCAGTCCCAGTTTGTGGGTAATAGAGTTAAAAGAAGCAACAGACAATGACTTAGTTTGCTGGATCAAGCCTAAATGAATAAGTAGAGTAGAGTAGACATATATATTGCCATATCTCCTTCCTCCTTTCCTCCTGGCTCCTTCCTATCCTCCACCTCTCCTGTTCTGCTATTGGCTCTGTGTCGAGTGGTCTCACGAGGCCTAACAGCTGGTGCAGCACTCCTCTGTGTCCCCTCACATTTTACCCCACATCAAGAATCACACAGGACTGCTCAAGTTCAAGCACGTTTAAGATCCATCGCTCTCAACCAGATGGCCCTCCTCAAGAAACAGACAGTAAACATTTTTTATCGATATATTTTAGCAATGCTTGATGTTGAAATATTGTGGCGACCATAGTTTCCACATAGATTTGACTGTTCATCTGTCAACAATGAAGTGAAAAGTGAAAAATATGTTTTGTCTTGGTTTGGAATATGTCCTTGAAGATGTTAAAGCCATAATCAAAAAGTGAGTTGATTGCTGCTTAAAATTTAAAACAAAGTATTTGAAATTACAGACATTGGTTAAAAAAGACACAATGTCAGATATTTAAACTTTGTAGTCGTTTTCAGTTAAAATTGGGCTAAACTCAACAATGGCTTGCATCTGGTGGCAGTAGCTCAGTTGAGAGAGTGTTTGTCTTCTAATCCACAGTTTGAATACTGGACAAATCCCAGATTTATTGTGTCCTTAGGCAAGTCACTTCACATTTAGTGTTTGGATACACTTGCACATAGATAACCTTTTAGACCCTATCACAAATGTTCTTAATTATATGGATTTTACCCAACATGTCACACTCTGGACTTGGTCATCACCTATGGCCTGTCCACTAGTGTGTCCTCTGTTGTTGACTTGGCTGTATCTGACCACTACTGTGTGTTTTTAAATATCACTGGTTTTATATAGCGGGAGACCTCTGTGAGAACTGTGAGGAAGCATCATCTGACCCCTGAAGTGGCTGCAAATTTTATTGAAGTTTTAGAAAACCATCCTCCACTTGTTTTACCTGCCCCTTGTGATTTTATTGTTGACCATTTTAACGGTTAACTTCAGTCTGCCCTTGACCAGGTTGCCCCACTGAAATGAAAAAACACTTGTACCAGACTCATATTTACCTGAAGAAATACAGAACTAAAACAACTGATTTTTGTGTTAAAAAAATAAATAAAAAATTGAATTAACCCCCATTGATTCCCTTTGCAAGCAGTTTCCAGACAGCATCAAGGGGGAAGATAAACACAATCAGATGTGATACTTCATCTTGTCAAACTACTGTTTTTAACACATCTGAGTGTTTGTCTGTACTGGAGGAAACCTTGGGCAGTTTTGTCCTGGTTAATGCTGAGACTCTTGATAAAGTTTTGTCTACATGTCTTTTAGATCCAACTCAAACCCCATTTTTAAGTAATTTTATGGATCTTTTAGAGACGAGCTTTTAAACATGATGAATAGCCCTCTTCAGACAAGGGTCTTTCCCGCTGCCTTTAAAGCGGCAGTGGTGAGGCCCCTGCTGAAGTAGAGCAAGATTTTAATGATTTTAACAACTACAAACCAGTGTCTAACTTACCATTTTTAAGATCAATTTTTAAATTTTAGATGATCTCAACATTTTAGAAAAAAAAAAATCACTCTGGTTTTAGGGTGAACCACAGCACCGAAACTGCCTTGGCAAAGATTTTAAATGATTTTAGAGTCAATTATGATTCACAAAAGGCCTACTGGATCTAAGTGCTGCTTTTGTGCTGCTTTTGACACAGTAGACCACACTATTCTTTTAATTCACCTGAATCACTTCAGCCTCTCCGGGCTGTTCACAAATGGCTCCCATCCTTTCCCATAGATAGAATATTTATGGTGAGAGTAGACACATGCTCCTCCCAAGTCCATAAAATCGCATGTGGTGTGCCCCAGGTTCCATTTTAGGTCCTGTGGTTTTTAACTTGTATATACTTCTTGCTGGTGTCATCAGGAGGCATGGAGTTAACTTCCACAGTTATGCAGATGATAAGCAGCTTTACACCTCCATGTCTCCTGATGGCACAGGGCCAATGGATGCTCTTTTTAACTGCGTTTTACATATCAAGTCCTCTTTGGCAGAAAACTCCAGTTTAACCAGAATAAAAGTGAGGTTTTAGTCAGTCCTGAAGAGGCCCAGAGAGAGAAACTTTTATCCAAACTCCAGGCATAGTCTTTTAACTCATCTCCTCAAGTGAAAAACCCGGGTGTCATTTTGGACCCTGAGCTGACTTTTATCCTACACATTAAGAACATCACAAAAATTGTTTTTTATCACCTAAAAACATAGCCAGAGTCCGCCTCATTCTCTCTCGGGCTACACGGAGACTCTGATGTGTGCTTTTATGTTGAATATACTACTGTTATGCCCTGCTCTCTGTTCTTCCCAAAAAGAATGTTTCAGGTTTACAATTATTACAATATTTAGCAGCACTTGTCCTGACCAGGGCTGTCCTGAGCGGGACCACATTACACTGTTTTAAATCACTGCACTGGCTCCCCATGTGTTTAAGATTCATTTTTAAAGTTCTTTTACTGGTTTTCTAAATGTCTTATTGGTCTTGGGCCTTTTTATCTTTCAGAACTGGTTTTACCCTATGAACCCTTACAGACCCTGCTCTCCTCTGGCAGCAGGCTCCTAGTCATTCCCAAAGTCAGGACACACTCTTGGCAAGGCGTCCTTACAGTACTATGGCCCTTGTCTATGAAATAGGAGGACTTCAGGGCCACAGAAAACATTCATGTTTTTAAGAGGAGGCTCAAGAGCCACCTTTTTAGCTCAGATTTGGTTAATATTTATTGATTTATTTGTTTATTTTACATGTATTCGGTATATTCATTTATTTTTATATTATGTTCCTGAGGCTATTTTATATTCTAGTTCTTAACTTTATCAGTTTTAGGATCTCCAGTGTTTACTCTGTAGGAGCCCCTCTGCGCAGGGAGCGGTGGTTGGCTGCAGCTGCTGGGGCCTGTCCCGTGGGCTGCTGGTAGAGTTCTGGTGTTTTAACCTTATCTCTCCCCTGGGCCCTGTGTTGTGTCCTGGTGACTGGTGACTGCGGGCGGCTCTCTGTTCCTGGCACAGATGGTTCCTCTGATTGGTTCTGTAAGTGCCATTTCATGAGGTTTACACATTTACTTACATAATTGATAATTGATTTATATTTTGGTTTAAAAAGCATGACCTAAATTGTGGAATTAATAACAGGATATTCAGATCACAATTTTACTTGTGTTTCAAGAAAGTTTAGTAAATGATGTTTTAAAGATAAAAATCAGTCAACAAAAAATAATCATTTATCTTTCATTTCAAAGTCAAATCTATCTCTCTTGGGAAATAACATAAAGCAAATGAAATGGAAGGAAATTGTGGAGCTCAACTCATGTGAACAAATGTGATTTTCTACCCTAAAAACTATTTTATCAAAAATATATAAAGACAAAAAAGAAGAAGCAAACAAAAAGGTGATCTTTGCCATGGTTTAACAATAAATTGAGGGATTTAATGAAGAAAAGAGACGCTGCACTGAAAAAAATCTGTTAAATCTAGACTGACAACATATAATCAGATATACAAAAACCTGAACAGTAAAGTGACCTCTTAACTCAAGAAATCAAGAGACAAGTTTTTTCTTAACTTAACAAAAGAGGCAAAAGGAAATAGTAAAGTATTATGTACCTGTGTGGACAAACTCCTTGGGAAAGAAAAAAAAAAAATTACAATGATCTTTAGCTCAAAGTGGATGGTGTCATTCAGAATATCGTTGCAACATTATCTAATGTTTGCAAACTGGGGTAACTCTGTCCTTTATCTCGTTCTTTTTCTGAGTCTCCTCCATGTAATGCACCTACTTTCAGATTAGCACCAGTTTATGATTCAAAAGTGGAAGCAATCATCACAAAACTGAATAAAAGCAAAGCTGAAGATACCTATGGGCTCAACGGTGTCTAAAACAACATAAAACTGCTTTAACTCCAGTCCTCACTAAAATCATAAATCAGTCTATCAATGAAGGCATTTTTCCAACAATACTGAAAAGTACCACCGTCACACTTGTGCACAAGTCAGGAGATAAGCAAGAGGTCAGTAACTAAATATACTACCTGCCATAACAACTTGATGCAAATAATTTATTAACTCCACTGCAATTTGGTTTCAGGAGGAATTATTCCACTGAAACTCCATGCTGCTATTTCCTTCAAGAAATCAAGTCTAGACCAGGGTGGTGTAGTTAAAGCTGTCTTCCTTGACTTGTGCAGGGCATTTCACACTGTAAGCCACAGTGTTCTTCTCAAAATAGGACATTTTGGATTATCACCTGCAATAAACTGGTTTGCATTGTACCCAAGGGGGAGACAGTGAGAGCAAACAACACCTTATCTTCTCTCCAAAGATGCACAATGAGGGTGTCGCAGGGCTCAATCCTCGAGTCCAAAATGAATGTACATTTGTTTGGTGCAACATCTTCACCAGGTGAGGCTTGCACCATGGTAAAAGAACTGACACAGCCGTGTGCAAATGGAGAATTTCGCTTTATAAAGTGGAAAAGTAACAGTAGAGTTATTTTGGCCTCCATACCTGAAACAGAAAGAGCATCAGACGTCAAGGCAGATCTCCGTCATGACAATCTACATCTACAATCTGCATTTAAACAGACACATTCAAAATCAAAATCAACGCAAAGCCAAAAACACAAACTAGATGTGGTATTCTATCGTTCATAAGTTCAAATCTCCTGAGTTATTCTCCCAGCAAAAATGGGCCTCATCCATGAATGTTTTCTTAAAAACTGTTTGTAACTCCCACTTTATGATGATGCTAAGAGAACTCTGCGCTAGATTCTTCTTAAGTAGCCAAACGTCTTCTTAAATGAGAGTTGCGCCTAATTCACTAACATCCAGCCGCTAACACCACCACACTCATTTACATTTTATTTACGTAAACAAATATATGTATTTAGTAAGAAACACCCTCTAAACTTCCATTTATGGCCAATACAGATTTGGCATTGTGAAAGTGCGAGGGAGCGAGTGAACGAGGAAGTCAGGTGGAGCACATCTACAGACTACCTCTGTTTTACCCCTTCAGCTGTGATTAAAAATGTCCAAACACATCAACACACTCAGTGAGGATATCTTTAAGCCACCAACTTATTGAAATTAGTGAGCACTTTCATTGTATTTATCGTGCCTTCCACGAGTAGAGGACCCGTGATAAATTACGATTGAGGGGGGTGGGGGAGCATATGAGTGTGCTCTGGTCATGGGGGGGGTCATGGGGGCGTCATGGGAGTTCAGCAAGGTGACCAGGTGCAGGGCGATAATAGTGGCCCATATGAAGAGCACTGGGGCTGGGACACACTAAGGCTGTCTCTGCTGTTAGAACAAATAGCCTCATGTTATTGAATCACATATTCATTTTTTTTTTTTAATAATATAAGAAAATATATAACTTACAATTATAGAGGAATTAGAATTTTGTGTTGCGTTATCAGAGTAATAATATTCTAAAACAGTAGAATTTTTGTTCTTACAAGCACTTCTGAGGATTTGTTCTTCCAGAATAAAATTTTCAGTTAAGAAAACATTTTGTAAATGCCAAAAAGGGTCGTAAGAAGGCCTTAAGTACAAATTTGTTTGTAAGAATGTTTCATGAATGACGCCCAATGATCTTACAGAAGAGTGTGGAAAGAAATTATTTTGGGACGAGGACATACCTGCAGAACTCGCTCAGAAGTCTCAGGCGTGGATATCGGATCTTAGAAAGCTACAAGGATTTACAGCTGACATGTGTTTCAAACCAGTTGGATTTGAACATGTTACATCAAATGCTACAAGTGAAAGAAGATGGATGGATGGGATGGATGTATAATATATTTCAGGCATTTACTTCTCTTATCCCAGTTACATGGAGGATTTTGTGGTGACAGAACAACAGGTGGAGGTGGCAGACAAATGCACGGCTCCTGTCTGACAGTTCAATGTACGGCCTTTTTTCTTTAGAGTTATCACCATGGAAACTGGACAGGGATGAGAAGCTCTGAGCATCAAAGCTCAGCATCCTGGTCCTGTGACATTTATACAATAGGTTTACTTCACCAACTCCCTTGAGATCCAAAACATGTGCATACCACTGCCAGTTTCTTCATCCAAATATGCAAATCAATAAATGAACATGTTGTTGTAATTATTATTCATTTATTTCATGGTGTTATTTACATTGGAATGTAGAATCAGTTGTACAAGTATGTTATAGGCTACACACACATTGGAATTATTACACATTCTAAGAGCAAGTAATAAAAAGAAAGAAACCCTGCTAAAACAGTCAGAGATAGTGTTGTCACAATATTACATTTCAAACCGTTTTGCTAAAATGGAAAAAAAAAAGATAAAGAATCTAATTTTCAACAAACAATAATGGTAGTTTCTTCAATATTTCCATGTGATCTTTTGATAAAGATCAAGACTATTCAGGATTGGTCCCTTTTTATATCTATTTCACCACCTCTTGATGGAGAGGACCTAAGCATAAAAAATACATTTTATGAGTTTGAATTTTGGCTTCTACAACCAGGCTTCAACTCACCTAATCTTAGCTCCGCAGTTGACTATAACGAAATATCACAATTGTTACAATTATAATACATGATTTTAATATAACTACAGTAATTAATATAAACTACTATTGATCCACTTGAGTTACTTTTGTGCCCGTTCGTATTAGCCACATGGAAAATGTTGCTGTCTGAAAGTGTTTTTTGATGAAAACATGAACTAGATAATATTATTCTGACCATGCATGTATATATCTTACACCCAAAAAGTAATCAACAAATTGTGAGACTACAGAGGGCTGAGTGTGACTTCAAATGTATTTAGTTCCACATCATTAACAAACATGGCCGTATTATTTCCAGTGAGAGCTCTCAGGTGCAAGGATTAAAGGTATTAGCTAAATGACTGTATGCTCCAGGAAACCAACTAGTAGGATGACACTCATACAAGAGAGAAGCCCTAATTAATAACATTAATAGCATGACCAGCATACATATTTACTACATAGTGATTTGACTAAGTAATATTTACTCACAATACTACCCTGAAATAAAACCTTAGCTAATTATCGTGCACTATTCAGATGTCAGGAAGTGCCCTTAATTAGCACATAGCAGACTAGATTCTCATGGTAACAGAAGCAGGAAAAATACAATACAAAACAAAGTAGATGAGCACTGAAGTGGATTACAGAAGGCTTTCTCTTGATGTGTGGACCCTAAAGCTGTGCTTATCCGTGTGCCATTTTAATCCTAAAATTCTAGGTTTAGATTTATAAGGTAAATCCTGTCCTTACATTAACCCAGAAAACTTCACTAATGTTATTACAGTTAAAACTTTTTTGTTCATTTTTGTTATTGAATGCTTGAAAATGACTGTGGTTGGATAAAATTTAAGGATGCTCTATAACAGAAGGTCTCCAACCTTTTTCCTTTGGAAGATAACAGAGAGCTATTTTATTTATTCAGCACAATACGTATAATTCAGAAATCCCTTGGCGAGCAACTTGGAAGGAGGTGAAAAGCTACTGGTAGCTCCCAAGCTGCAGGTAGGAGACCCCTGCTCTATAACTTTTCAGGTGGAGGGTATTCCACCTGATTGTGTCCATGTAGATGTTGTTGCTTTGATTAGAATGTCTCACAGTATGGCATTACACTTATCTCCAGGGAGAAAAGACATTGCATTTCTGATAGCCACTATATGGTTAATTACTTTAACCTTTTTGACTGCTTAACCGCCTGGAATTCAACCTCAAATCAAAACGATATCTTTTCAAAGAAAGACGGCCACACTATTTACATAACCATTAGCTGTTCGAGCCTTTTAAATGTTTCTCGGCCCAATGAATGATTTGTGATTTGAAACATCTCTCTGGTATTGCGTCTGGACAAGGCACACAGATAAAATGGACTCCATTAGACACTGAAATAGTTTGCCCTTGGTGCTCCGAACACTCTGTTAGTTTTGTCTTCTCCTGACAGGTAAGCTGCTTAGGCCCACAATCATGAACACTGGTTTAAATCACTGTAAAAGCATCTGATGTAACTAGACTAATTGTCCTAACTAATTCCCGGTACATCCAAATCAGTATCAGTCAGACTATTAGCATGTAGCTTGATATCCCTCAACACTCTATGTTCTCAAGGAATGTTGGTGTGTCACACAAACTTTAGTCCCTCTGTTGTGCAAAACTTATGAACTTAACATTTTGACGTGTATTAAATCATCACGAAAAATATTATTATTATTATTATTATTATTATTATTATTATTATTATTATTAGTATTAGTAGTAGTAGTAGTAGTAGTAGTAGTAGTAGTAGTAGTAGTAAATGTAATAAATCATAAGAATGCATTTGACAGCTTTTTCTTTTTACATTCAAAGATGTATTATTCTACATTGAATTATTCATTCACTCCACTCCTGTTGGAGGTAGTGGAGGGTGGGGTAGACTGATGGAAGCACCAATCTACGCCAATGATCCTTTGACCACCACTAACGCTCATGCACAGACCATATTCTTATTAGGCAAGGTGTCTTGCCTAAAAACACAACGGCAGTATGCCGGATTCAATCCTGTTGGTGGACGAGTGCTTTAACCACTGGGACACTGTTTCTCATAAAATTATCAAAGTGTGCCACGGCTTGTAATTATAATAATCCAAAATTACTACTTTTTCCCCAGCTTTTGATAATACAGACATTTGGGTGTTTACAGTTCAAAATAAAAGTTGACAAAATTGACTTTTGAGTTTAAAATAGTTTGCCCTTGGTGTATTTGTTTCTCTCTTCTCCCCCCGCTCCCATAAGACAAAAAAACATATTTCATTTGTAACATACATCTGTTAAAAAAACCCTGTGTCCCTGTAAATCAGATTAATAATATAGCTGGTATGTTGCTTGAAATCCCTTATGTTGCTGCGTGCACTATGATTGGATGTGCAAGAAGAGGATTGTCATTTGAACTACTCACATAACAATCACTGTGTGTAATTCTTCAAAGCCTGTGGTGCCTAGTTATAGAAACCATTTCTGTTGGTTACAGGTATAAAATGCACTGATCACTAAAACAATTCAAATTCATAGTCCTCTCAAAGTAAATGATTTCAGTTGGCAAAATAAATTGCAGTAACTGTATAATTCATTTTTCTGAGGACTGAGGCATTTAATGGTTGTTTTGACAAGCAGCACAAGCACATGTTAGTGTGTGTGTGGGAGTGTAAAGACAGAGGAAAACAGGCAGAGAAGAGACAGCAGTGCAGCTCACATCCATCTAACAAAGAAAAAACAAGGACAGTAATGAGGACCTCGGGACACGACCTCAAATCAATACTGCAATTATTCTGTAATGTTTCCCTAATTACACTTTAAGGGTTAAATGACAGTGATTAGCCATACTGTAAATAAGAAAAGATCAGACATCATTTCACTTTTGGCTCGAAAATGTATTTAAAACCCACAAATAAACTATTTGCCAAAATAAATATTCAACATCATTATAAGTCAAGGCCATTACTAACATTTGTGTTTTATCAAATGTGTTTTTCATGCTGTTGTTTGATTGGCCTTGAGCTAATGGTTATCCACAGCAAGACTGCGCTCTATGTGTTAAGGCCATTCATTTATCCATGTTTGAAAAGAAAACATGTTAAAAATGTGTAAAAATAATGAATAAAACTAAATTGCACATAAAGTGCAGAGCAGAAGATTTACATTAAATTGATTAATAATTAATAATTGAGTTGTTCTCTCTTAAAGTGAGGTGTCTGGGGAGGGGGAACCTGGAAGACCTTGGTTTAGAACTGTAATTGAATAACATAGAGAAAAATCCATTAAAGGCATTTAAATCATTATATGTTATTTATTTCCATAGCCAATTACTCTAGCTGCAAACATAGTCAATGACTAACAATGCTGCAGGTCAGATGTCCTTTGGCCGTCCTGCTGGTCACAGCTGTACATGCCTGAGGTTCAAATCCAGATAAATCCATGCCTGGGTCGATGCTGGCATAGATATCCAGGTTACTTATATCTTCATATATCACAAAGGCCTGTGTGGTGACTCATAAATTGTCCGCCCAGTAAATAACAGTAAATCTGAGGAGGCCGTGCCAACACTGATGGGCTGAAAATGGGATGAGCGGCATTAGGAGGAGATAAATCCTGCATCTGAAGGATTATGGCTATTTTGACAAATGTGAAATGCTTATCGAATGGAAGCGTAATTACACTGAGGAGTGAAGTGAGCTGCCGACAATGGGCTTTGTGCAACAGAAGCAGATGTGCTGAAACTTTAAGATGACTGTCACGATTGTGTCGGGGAGACAGTAATGGGCATCTGGATGTGGCATTTCTCAATATACCCAACATTTCTAATGTGTTTGTTTTTATTCTTCAGGTTGGTTTTGCTATGTTATCTTGTAAAAGAATAAGACCAGGAGAGGAGAGATGTCAGTTGATTTGGACACAATAATGACAATATTAATACAAGATCATACATTGAATTCAAATGAACGAGGTCAGGGCTAAAATGCACAGGTTTTGATGACTCCTAAAAAATGTCTTACTTTCAAAAGAAGAGGTATTAGATTAAAAAATACATTTATATTGCAATAGTTGTTTTTGAAATTTTCAAAATATAACTGTTAACTCTTGTCTGTAAATCTAATTTGTACTGTTCAGCATTCAGTGTAAAAACTTGCGCATAATGATTTTTAATATGTGCCTGGGCTGTAGGAAACATACTGTATTGGTCATAGTGACATTTTATTGAATTTTACTGCTAATGTTAATGATGAACTGTTAGTCTTATAATGTAATTGTAATGAAATGTGTATTTTTAATATGTGTTCACCTGCTCAGGGACTGCAGATGGAAAGTAGCAGTAGCTAAATCTGATACAAAGCATCCTTTCTTTTGTAACAGGGACTGCGATGGAAAGTAGCAGTAGCTAAATCTGGTACAAAGCATCCTTTCTTTTGTAAGATTAATGAATTTGTACATGGTCCCTGGCAAATGAAGAAGAAAGAAAGACCTGATTAAAAATAATCTTGCAGTGTAATTTCAAAGTATTATTTCGGTTAGTTTGACCATTTGTTTGTTTGTTTTTGTTTTCTTTTGTTTTCTCATCCATAACATTTACAGGCATGTTTTTACATTTCTGATGGATAGCCAAAATATTGTATATCATTGAAAAATTGGAGATATGCATTTTTGTCCACCAGAGCAAATTACATTATATAAACTCAACCCAGGAATGTACTCCAGACTAAATCCATAGCAATAATTAGTGAAAGTCAATCGGATTCCTGTTTACATTCATGGCTTATGTTGCTTACATTGCACTGGTTTGAATGAACATATAGTACAACAATATGCTGATTGGCTCTCCCTGCAGATATACGCTTTATTTAATTAACATTACTGACCACCTGTTAGCACTCCCACGTCTGTCTCATTTGTTCAGGCCAAGCACCAATCAGGGGAGAGCGTTTCTCTGTGATTAGCATGCCACGCAGCGCCCATGGGTGACAGCGATGATAAGAGAGGGCTGTCTGTGCTGACCGCTGAGTGAATTATCCAGCTGACAGGGAGCAGCAGACCTCCTCGGGCTCGGACCACGGTGCTGTTAATATGCCAATGAGCAGAGCAGGCAGGCGCATGTCTCCCCCTGGTCACTAACACTGGCTTGGTTAAATTCAAAGTAGTGGTGCATCCAAGGTTTTGTTGTGAAAACCAAGTCAAGGATGTAGTATTCTGTTTTGCTAGCCATTGCTGAAATAACTAGCTGCTGAAGGTTTCCCTCCAGGGCTGGGCAAAAGAAAATCACTATTTTCACTGCAATGATGGATCACTATTTCCAACTTTCTAAACAAATAAAAATTATGTATAATCTTTATGTATTGAACTCAATGTATTCCTAACAACTCTGCTCCAAATCACATCTTTACTGACAGAGGATGGCTGTTCACCTCCCAATAAAAAAGTCTCAGCAGATCATTGAGAATATGAAACAGCAGATTAGATTAGAATTTGATTACTTGCACAACACTATTAACTTTCCCTCTTCCCTGCCCACTCTTGCCTCTAAATGCTACTAAACGGCACTTTCTTTGTGGTGGCACTTCCAGTTAAGTGGGAATCTCATTCATTTCAGTGGAGAATTTGAGAAAAGTGTGGCAGCTAAAATCTGATATTGATATATTGATTTGTGTGAAATGTTGAATGTCCACGTGACCAACAAGTCAACAACACACCGAAGCTTTAAAACGGCTCTGTAGTCCCTATAGAACTTATTTGCTGTCAAGATCGGCAGCCCCATGCAAAATAATACAACCCCAATGACAATGGCGGAATAAAGTGAATTTTCTACCATTGATTTATTGTTAACGCTTGTGGGCTTCTGCTTTTTCATACGTGTGATCAAGCTCTTTGTATGTTTCTAAGTGTATAATTGGGTGCCCTTTGTGAAATTGACAATTATAGTAAGATTTTTGAATTAGAGGATTTTTACAGTACTTTTCCATTCTTTGTGAAGGCACGATGGTGTAAAGATGAAGAAAGGGGGGTCACTGTTTGGGACATTTGCACACTGAACATTTAACACCTATTTTAAATCAGGCCTCACCATTTTCTTTGATGGTGGAGAATTGTTCATTGTGTAAAATTACTCAAAGTGAACAAAATCTCCCTATAATTTTTGCTCTTAATAAAAATGGATGATTGACAAATACAAGAATTTGACTACACGCTTGACTTGTCAGAGGTGTGATGGATACCTAATTATACAGTAGTAAAGTTGCTGCCAAAAATGTGAAATTTTTTCTGAACATTACAAGAAAAATGATAGCATTCCTGGCTTTCAGTTGTCCATTTGATCCTCAAGCCACATTTATAGATAAACAGGCATCTTTGATCTTTTTATCATTCTGATCTCCCACTGTCCAAGGATCTGCAAATGTTACTTTCTGAATATAATTTGCTACTTAAAGGTGCACTATGGAACTTTTCTAGTGGAGTGTCCGCCATCTTCTTGTATCTAAGGAGATGTTTCCTGGAATTGTATTAAACTTATCTACGTTGCTTCAATTAGAAGTGTCTTTTTTCTTAAATATGGCAATGCATGTCTAATGCTATACTGTGGAACATTCCATGCAAAGCAATTACATGTCCCTTGAGATGAGACGGTGGCGGACCCTCCACCATCATATACCTTTTAATTAATGTGGCAGTAAACAGTTGTCTGCCTGTGTTTTCGACGTGTGTAAATTGTCCCTGTGTGGTGTTGTTGTGGCTTGGCTGTGGTGACTTGGTGACTTTGTCCTTTTGCTTGTGGTGAGGATTTTGGTGCTTATATTTAGCTGAGGGCAGAACACAGTGTAACCCCACTCTACTCGTCTCTCATTGTTCTTCGGCTCTGTGTCAGGTCTGTGTAATTGCTCTTGTCATTTTGGCAGTTAGCGTGTTGTCTCCCTCTATCATTTGGCATAAATATTTATCATCACTTGCGTTGCATTGCTTGTAGCATTCTTAACCACTTATTAATTTTTCATACCCTGCTCAAACATCGTAGATATAATAAATGGTTGTCTTTTTTTGTTTGTTTATGAAAAAAAGTTTAGCTACTTGAGGCCCTCGATTTCTTTGAGGGAATGATTGAGTATTTAGCTCTCAGGAAATATTTGTGATGAATAAAATCAACATTATAAATCTATAAATGTAAATGTGTATTTTTCTGTTCTGTGTGACTGATGAAAGTGAACACTAATGCCCAAAGGAGCTGTAGGCTAATAGACTGGATAAGTTACTTAAATTACTTACACACTGGACATCTGAATTGTGTTTTAGTAATAATGTAATCATACTGACAAAGTAAATGTAAATAAAAGGAAAAAAATAAAGGAATCATTGCTTCCATAACCTATAATAACAGACATCCAGTTCCTGCCATGTTCTCACTGCAAAATCCTACTTAAGATTTCATGCAAAGTCTTTAAAGTGACTTTGTTGAATTGACTTTTGCTTTATGTTATGTCCATGTTAAAGCATACTGATGTGAACATAACTTGAAAGAAATATTTTCAAATTTTGCCTTGTTATTAGGTACATACAATAATTATTAATGAATGTTCCCATACTATGTATTCACTGCATTACTGGGACTTTAAAACTACTGTTATATGTCAATTCATGGCATTGATCAATTGCCTTTCTAGCACTGTTTTTACATTATTTGAATTTGAATTTTGTTCTTTCTACAGTCACAAGATGGCTGTCACAATTGCCACAGCAACAGTATCCAGTATTCCTCTAGTCTTATGTATATCTGACTGCATAACACAGTGTGAGACAATGTATTGTATTTCAGAACAAAACAAAAAAGTTTCCCAAATGCACAAGAACCCAGTCATAGCTACAGTCACAATGGGCCTTATTCATGAATGTTTTCTTTAAAAATTTTTGTAACTTGCACTTTAAGATGCTGAGAGAACTTTGTGCCAGATTCTTGCCATGTTCTTAAGCAGCCAAATGCCTTCCTAAATGAGACCTGTGACAAATTTACTAACATTAAATACGAACACTACGACACTCATTTGCATTTCAGTTATATAAAAATGTATATGTATTTAGTAATAAACAGCCTCTAAACTTCCATATATGGCCAATATGGCCCATATATGGTGAGGGTTTATTTAAGTCACTAACTTAGCAAAATAAGTGAGGGCATTCATAGTTTATATTGCACTTTGAGAGCGTAGCGGACCTGCGATAAATAGCGAGGGAGGGGGGCAGGCGGTGGAGTCACATGCAAGTGTGCTGTGGTCACAGGGGTGCGGGGGTGCAGGCGCAGGGCTATAACAGTGTATGGAGACCACTGGGGCAGGGACAGCCTGTATTAAGTTTGTTAGACCAAATAGACCACATGCTCTAAAAAAAACTCCTCATAAATATTATTGGATCACATAGTAATATTATTATAGGAAGCAATTTAAGAAAATATACAACTTACAATCATGGAGGAATTAGAATTTTTGGTTGCATTACCAGAGTAATAATATTCTAAAACTGCAGAATTTTTGTGCTTAAAAGTGCTCCTGACTGTTCGTAGGATTTGTTCTTCCAGAAAGAGAAAGTTAAGAAAAAGTTTTGTGAATACCAAAAATGATTGTAAGAAGGCCTTAAGTACAAATAAGTTTGTAAGAATGAGGCCCATTGACTTTGTATTAAGGCTTATGTATGAGTGCATCATGTAAAAAGAGGGAGCAGATTGTTTGTGGTACAGGCAGAATGAAGTATGTCATTCTGGCACTTTGTGCAGCAGCTGTGCACATCCAAACTGTCTGCTGCAGCTCTATTTAATGACGAGATTAACTCAGGCACAAAACGGACACAAATGTCAGACTCCAGCAGGGGGCTTCATTAGGTAGAATCACAAGAAAGTTTAAACACAAGAGCCATAGCTGAACATGGTGTTGCATAGAAACAGCCAATAATGCATTCAGTAATCACAACAGTGGAAAGTAACTACACACTTACACTCAAGTATAAGTAGTTTAGTTACTAGTTAGCATGTAATACAGTACCTTTTCTTCAAGTAAATTGTGAACCTGCAGCAGTAAATATGGGTCGGGCGATATGGCAAGAAATCATGACTATCGTGATTTTGATTTGATCATGAATCAGCTACACTTAATGTATTTTTCTATTGTCTTTAATAGGCTAAATAAAATCATCTTTTGAAAGTTTACATTTTACTGTGATTGGTTGAATCCAGCTGGCACTCACTAAGTGCCTTACAGAGGTTAACCAATAGGAAAAGTGTGTCGAGAAGTCCCTGTGTTAGTGCATAGGGTTGCATTAAATAGAGAAATAGTAAATCACGATTTGACAATATCACCAAAGCAGCAAATTGTCAGAGGGATGAGATTAAAATGCATTCAGTCTTTATCTCCTTATCACCCAGCCCCAGCTGTAGTGGTATACACATTTTGGGGAACAGATATTTATGGTTAGTATTTTAGTTTTTACACAGTAGCTCGGTTGGTAGAGTTGTTCACCCTATAACCCATGAGTTGGCATTGCATAGTGTTGTGTTATTGGACAAGACACTTCACCAACCTGGATGATTTTTCAGTGGTCAGTGCAAGGCAGCCATGTTTTTGTCAGGCTGCCTCAGGACAACTTCTGTTTTGAAAAGTAGTTGTTGACCACTTCAAGCCTGTTATTGCAGCTATCTCTGCATTAGATATAGTGAAGTTGAACAAATATAAACTGTAATGCTATTTGTTTGGCCTTGTTTGTCATGTCCACGCAGCACAAACAGACATGATTCACAGTCCAAAATGAGATTTGGGGCATTTCTTGTGCAGTTTTAGATCACAGAGGAAAGATAAGTCAGGCTTGTTCCAGATGCCCCCTTCATTACCTTGGCCCATCTCCAGTCCTGAATAATGACTTACAGCCTATTCTTAGATAGCTTTTGTACCAGGAGATTTGAATTCAATTTCTTATTTCTGTGGAGGTATGGGACTTTCTCGGACAGTGTAGATGGTGATCACGCCCACAGTACTATCGCCTGTCCAGCTCCTTGCCTGAAGCCCTTCTCCTGGCCTTGGTCCAGCTCAGAGCCAGTGACTCACCTCTATTAAAGCTCCAATCATAACAGCCAACATTTCCCCTATTTCCTTGATTAAACGTGAACGCTGGCACTGCTCCTATGGCCAAAAAGCCTTTTATTCTTCCCAGCGTTTCATTTCACATTCATTCATCCTGATGCTGGGCCAGTTCAAGTGGCTCCGATCTGCAGATTCCTCCACTCAGTGCCATTAGCAATGATGTACTGGCTTCACGTGTCCATTTACTGTCAGTGAAGTATATTTGAGATTGAATAGAGTCTATTGTTGACCTGCACTACCAATGTGCTGTCGAAATCTTATTATACCCGTAGACTGACAGAGCACCCGAGTTCTGAAACAGAAGACACCAATTAACTTTGTGACATGAGAGGATACTCTTGAGAAAGATTTTTAAGGTTTTTAAAAACGTGTCATGTCATGCAGAACTATGAACTTTTAAATGTTTTAATTAAGAAAACATGTTAGATCAAAATTTACAGCATACCTTTAAGCAGATTAATATAGTTCAATTTTACAGGCTTGCCAGCTAATCCTAATGTATTCTCTATTTGAATTGGTTTTCCAAATGTTTATCTCCAAGTTTATCTGTAAATATGACTAGAGATTGCAAATTTTACAAATAAGACATATTTACCTTAGTACTTTGAAATTAAATTTGAAATTGTGAGGCACAAAGGGAGATAAACAGATAAACACCAAATCCGATTTCATATACAGCAGTGGGGTTATGGAGGGTTTAGAGATTCTCACCAAAGAACAAGGGGAGCCAGATTTGATCAGAAAAACTATTTGCTGACGTGCCACCCTACAGTATTTCTGAATTATAACTTCACGTTAGCTTCACTTTTAACTTGCACCTTTTATGTTTGCACCAAAGTACTGTAGAGGTGTGCTAAGTGATTGACCTTGGAGAGAGTACGTGTTGAAGTTTATTTGTTGTAAAATGAAGTGCGACTGTGTAGTGAACTGTGGGCGCGGAGCACACTTTCTGTAAGCTGCAGAGGTGCTAGTTCAGACAAAGGGCTTCAACAGCCTTCACCAACCGAAGCATTTGAGTAGGAGAGGAAACAAGGTACATACGGAGTTCTGTAGGAGAGATGTAACATTTGAACTTTTCTATCGATGGCATTCAAAACTCAAACCAACCAAAAACTTATTTAAATGATAGAATTCAACAAGAAATAAAAAGCAGTTATGAGTTATTTATTTAAAGGATTGTGTCTCATTATTTTTGTTCTGAATACAGCAGCTGTTCTACAAACTACTCATAGCATGAAAGAAAAGTATTTTGTCATTTAAACTTTATTTACAAATTTTTTCCATGTGGCAGTCATATAAAAAAAAAAAAGTGCTTTTAATGATGCACTATGTAACTTTTCTCCTGCTTGTCTCCTTTGAGATAATATTGCTCCACAATATTTATTCAATTACAGCTGTTTTTATTGGTCAAAAATAGGTAAGGTAAGTTTATTTGTATAGCACAATTCGTGCACAAAGTAATTCAAAGTGCTTTACATAATAAGAAATACATTAAAATCACAACACAATAAATCAAAACATGAATAATCACAAATGATCATCATAAAATTAACATTAAAAGAGAAGAGTGCAGAATAAAAGCATTTCAGTCATATGCACAGCTAAACAGAACTGTTTTGAGCCTGGATTTAAACATGTAGAGGCCTGTCTCACATCTTCAGGAAGACTGTTCCAGGGTTTAGCTGCATAAAACTGAAATGCTGATTCCCCATGTTTAATCTTGACTCTGGGCACCAGCAGGAGGCCAGTCCCTGAAGTCCTCAGAGTGTGAGATGGTTCAAATGGCACTAACATGTCGGAGATGTACTTTGGTGCTAGGCCATGGAGAGACTTGTGCACAAGCAGAGCAGCTTTAAAGTCTATTCTCCTCCAAATACCTCCAAAAACATATCTCAACGGTCCTATTACACAAAATTGACTCTTGTGAGCTTTAAGCCATGTTATAATATTGTTACCTCCTTAAAAACATACCTGGAGTTGTGTTTTGTTCACACATGTTTGAGTAACCCTTTATTATTAGTCTGTCTATATGTCCAAAGCTCAAAATGCTCTGTTCCACCTCACGATGTCATGTAGGGGTAGTTTTGAAGTTAACAACTACCTTCTACCTTTTGTTTAGTAGACATTGATAATTCCAGGGCTGAAAGTATCCAAATAATTCTAGTGAAGGTGTATGGAGTTTTAAAACACAGTGGAGCACTTCCTGTATTACCACATGACATCAGAAGGTGGAGTGTTTTCTGGAGTGTTTTCTGTTTGAGAGAGGAACTCAACCTAAATGTGCAGGGTTTGTGTGTTAAACATATGAATGAAACAAAACACCACTCCAGGTCTGTTTGTGATGAGGAAACAACATTATAACGTAGATCAGAAAACAGCGTAATATGGACCCTTTAAACTGTAACTTCCTGTAACAATAAAATAAAAATAAATTCATTCATGACAGCCTGTTTTAATGTGTCAATTTTACAGTGTAACTACCTGCAGCCAAAGCACACCCCATGTTGCATCACACAGCTTGTCATAGCTCAGCAGAAAAATGAATTTGACATTGAAGCGATTTGGGCCCTCTGCTGTGTCATTGCTAAATGATAGGCTAAAATGTTTTTAAACGTGTGTGAGGGGGCCGCGACTTTCACGTTTGGAAAAATAGATGGTGAATTCAGGCGGAAGCAGCGAGGCATTTTCCTTGAACATAATGATAATAAATGGGCTGGTGTCAGGCTCTTGTGTAAAGGTTTGAATCAATGTACCGTGATTGTAAGTAGGGCGAA
>KN471114.1:50257-73836 GCA_000787095.1 Periophthalmodon schlosseri
GCATATGGCCATACATTTTCTTCTGGGCAAAAAACCTTTCATAAGTGTCCAATCAAATCAATTTTGAATCAACAAGATCATTTATGAATGTCATTGCAGTGGTAGAATTGTATTGTTCTGGTCACTGTATTTATGGTAAGAAGTTGGCTATTGTTGGCTGTAGTACAGTTGGTCATGAGTCACTAGTTTTGTTGTTTTTCTTATTCTCATGGTATAAATACATTTTAGATACGTTTGATTTATTATTATTCATTCATCATAGTTCTCCAGTCCCAAGCTTGCATAGAGAGGCTTCACACAAAGCAAGACATTTGGCCCAGTTTATAACTATTGGAGAACCACAAAAGAATAGTACTAATCAACTCTCTATCACTATACTCATTCATTTTGTGCATGAATAAGCGTTAATAAGTACAAACTGCATTTCTTGTAGTACTAGCACTATCACCACCCTTATTACTGAAAGCCTATTAGGATTATAATTCATGTAGTAATATGTCCTGACATCATACTAACAAAGCCATAATAAGAAGTTGATTAATTTGCCTGTCAAATCCAGAATGATATTTCTCGGTATTTTTGTGTGATCAAGCCCGGTCAAATGTGATCGTACAAACAGATGTGTTTTTTTCAGTGACACATATGAAACGAAGGAGCTCATTGGTCACATATGATTTACAAATAAAATCAAATTTATCTCATCTCAGATTAACACAGTTTATTGCTTCGCTCATTGATTCAACAAAAATCTGCAGTATTTTTCAGCCCCCTGTGATATTTTTTACTTAATTTTTTCCTGACACGGCAGACCATATGTGTTCCCGATTGGCTAAAGCATCTGTCAGTCATGACCATTTGAAAACAGGAAGATTCACTGGTGACCAGACTCACATCTTCATAAAGTATTGAAGAAGTGTGTATACGTGTGTATTCTGGATCCCAGGCAATTGATTAATAGGAAAGTGTTAGTAAATGTAGCAATAGCAGCAGAATAAAACATAAATATGAACCAAATAAATACTAATTAACATCACATTAATCACTTACCTGCATGCATATTAGCAACTACTTTGATTTTAATAAGTGCACTCTAAAATAAAGAGTTACCAATGTAATGGTTTACTGTTGTTATTTGGCAGTTCAGCTCTTACCATTCGTTTCAGTATCATATGATGCAAGAATTTTCAAACTGCCAGTTCCAATCAACAAAGATCTTTTATCAAGGTCAAAGAGGCCATATTGTTTATATCTGCCTTCTTTATACAGTGGAGCAGTGGGGGGATTTCAAAGGACCTATAGCCTATTTCCACATCTGTGGGGGTCCCTTGAGCTTGGTAGGATACATTTGATTGGCTGAAAGAGTCCACGGCTTGTTTGAAGGGGGCCTCAGATTCAGGTGCAGATAAATTGTGGACATTTAACAGAGGAGAATGAAGCGATGATGGTTATTATTACGTCAGTAAACACACTTCTGTTTACACAATGGGGGAGGATAAGAGGGGTCATTGGTTCAAACTTTCTATTCCTTTCACATCTGATAACAAATGCTTTTTTGTTTTTTTCTGTAACCGTTATTTAACCACGTAGGTCGATAAATAACGTTGATTTTGCCCCAATTTATACATTTTATTAGGGATGTCAAGATTATTGTCAATTGCCAGCCACAATATGATCAGGGAACTAAAAAAAACTAACTAAAAAATATAATCGTGAACATTTCAGAAGCAAAAAAATAATTTATTCAATCTAATATTGTGAAAAAGTAAACCTAATTCTTATGTTTTTTTATGTTTTTTATGTTTTTTTTTCGTTTGATTTTATAGCTGCTTATACCAGAGGAATGTGATTTAATAAACACATTTTTTTCATTTTCTAATTGTAAAACTCACAATAATCGTAATGCAAAAATATGAAAGCATGACATCCCAAAATTAAATTACCATAAACTGTTTTTGTTTTGTTTTTTTTCTGCAATTTGGGTTATTCGTTTACTAATAAAATAAATATGTCATTTAAGAGTGCTGGTAGTAATATAGTAATAGCTTTGGTTGTTGTGTAGTAGTTTTAAAATTAGTTGCTGTAAAAACATTATGGTTTTTTTTTTTCTACACTTATTGATAAGTTCATAGTTCAAGTTCGATCTTTTCAGAAAACGTGGACATTTAAAAGAAGACAAAGAAACAAAAGGTGTTGGTTCTCAGATAAACATTCTTCTGTTTTCACTCTGAACACTCACTCACTGAGAGGCCATTTTGGTTCAAGCACCCTACCAACTGTATTTACTCTTTCTATTGGGGCAATTGGTTGAATGTAGTCTGTAGTAAAAGCCTATTCCGTTGACAGTAATTTCCAAGCAGACAGAGTATTCCAGGCCTGGTCCAGCCATGCACGTTTAGCCCATTTTGCATTCACGGCATTGTTGTTCATGAATATTTGATCAGGCCGCGGTGAAGTGGTGTGCAAAGTTCAGCTGTTGAATTGGACAATAGAGTGTTTTCAACTAATCTTCCCTCTTTAAAAAGGCATCATCTCCACAAAGAACAATATAACCTTTTGAGAGTTTGTTTTTTTTTTTTTTTTAATTCCAGATATCTCGATATGAAGGTCAGGAACAGTGGACTTAAGCAAATAGAAAAGGGAAATCCTATCACAATGGTGTTCTGTGCTAAATCTTGGTGTAAATCCGCTTCTGATGTAATCGCAGAATATAAGACAACATATTTAACCATACATAGTGTGAAGGTTTATGAAATGAGATTCAAACAACATATTCTGATCATTTGTCAGATTTAGCTTAAAAAGTTGGAAATGTATGGTATGGATAATGGAAAACACTACAAGATAATATGTTGTATTTGCTGTAATTGTTCCATTTTGTATACTATGCTAGCTTTTATGGGAGCATTTAATCTTTTTCTGATGTTTTGATTGGTGCAATTCAGGATTAGCGTGTGATCTGCAAGGAGGTGCATTTACTATTTATATATTTCTCTAGATACTTGAACTTCTTTTTATCAGCCAAACATATTTATGTTTAGTAGTGATTCCGTAATTTTCAACATTAAGTGAATAAATGTGGTTGGTTGAATGCCTGTCTTGTCTAGTGGAGAAACGTCATCCACAGCCCCATACAAATAAGCAGAGGATGAATGACCTATTGATTATTTTAATTGTATTTAGTCATATTTCATTCATAAATCCTGACTACATTGATTTTAGACCAGCAATGTAATTATGATACAGCCTTCTCTATTACTTTTTCAGTCATGGATCATTTGTTCTCCATGCCCAATATAAAAATGCCATTATTACTTAAAGCTACCATCTGTAATCACACTGGCCTTGTTGTATTCTCACACTTCTCCATTAGATGCTATCTATGTTACTTCTGTCTGATAGGGTGCCAGGTTTGACTTGATAGAAGACCAGAGAACAGGCCAGGTGGAACAGGTTTCACATCTCCAATCTTCTGGTAAAATGGATGGTAGCTTTAACTTATCAAGAGTTTTTAAATGTTGTAAGACTAACAGTAAACAGATCCAAACTATAGACCACATGAAATAGTAAATCTTGTACCCAGACTGGCCCTTGGACCGCCCTTTGGATATGTCTGCTCTATGCTGCTTGTCGTTTAGCTTTTATTTCTTGAATATTGGCACTGGCTTCAGTATTTTCTAAAGCAATGTTGATCTTAAGCGTTAGCATTATAAACATGCCTAGCAAAACTAATGATATTAATCAGCCAAGCAGAGCGAATGATGGCGCTTTATAACAGTTAATTGACATGATTCAGAGCGCACCGGCACACCAAATTAAGAGAGGTCTTTGAATCAGCAAAGTGCTTGTAATGTAATAAGCACTCTCCTCTAAATGCAGTCCTGACTTCATTTAAGAGAGGACCCAAAATATGTGCGCACACTGGCTCTGGGCTTTCATCTCGCATAATATAAATCACTGGCGCTCCGAATGGGTTTGAGATTCAAGGTTCTCGGGGCTCGCACTAATGATGAGGCTGCACCGTGACTGCATGAGGCAAATCAAGACCAAATACTTTCAGTGTAAAGTCAAATCTTGACAGAATAGGAACACTGTAAAATGTAAATATAAAAGAGAAAAGTGTTGAAAATGTAGAAATTGAGTTGTTGCCCATATCATCTGAAACAGGCTAATTTGAATGAAAGCAACATTCTGAATTTGAAAAAGTTGGGATGAGGCAACAGACAGGAGCAACTTACTAAAAACTGTAGAATGTGCATTTTTTTATTTGCCAGAGCTGCACTGTGACTGCATGAGCCAAAGTCCTCATTCTCAAAGATAAAAAAAACAATATAATGTATTATCATAATTAGTTGCAAAAACGCTGTAAATTAACAGGTTTTCACACATTTTGTTTGTCTTGTCACACATTATCTGAGATGTGTTGTTGCCATCCACTAATACATCTCAGAAGTCTAACAAGTTGAGACAAATAATTAATGTGTTATTATAGGGTTGAACCTCAGTTTTGTTTGTATGACCTTACAGAAAAGCTTGCCATTTTATGAATATATTTTCCCAACTGGATTTGTATGCTGTACAAGTATTTTTATTTCTTTTTTCTTAATATATTTTATGTATACTTGCAACCAAAAACCAAAAAGGTACCACTTTATAATAACTACACCTTAATTAGCCTTAGTAACTACTTAATTAATATCCTAACCTCTTAATTAAGTAGTTACTAAGCCTGAATCATCCTTAATAAATGATTTGTTCATTATGAATTAAGTCTTTGTTCAGGCTAATAAAACTCTAGTTATTATAAAATGTTACGAAAAATGTTATATAAAAACTTAGTATTAACTCTATGGGAAGCACTGTGTTGTCAGTGTAAGTTCATAACATTGAAAACTTACTGTACTTTTTTCTGTCCTTCTCTCTTTGTGCAGATGAGCCAGCAGATGTACAGGTACGAGCAGTCCTTCCTGGATTACTGCCACGCCCACCTGTCGCTGCTCCCTGAAGTGGGCGGGGCTTCCTCGGCTCCAGCAGACCTGTACCATCCACCAACGCATCTCCACAACCCCTACGCGGCACCCCAGCTCTGCCCTGGGACCCTGTCTCTGCACCAGTGAGCTCAAATCAATTCAGATATGAAGTGGACCTATACAATAAATCCAAGCAGAGAACAGCGTCAATCTACAGAAAAACCTGGTCGTAATGAAAATTCTTCTCAGTGGAAATAACAGGGTGCTGCTTTATATCGATTGGTCTGCGCTTCAACCCATGTCCAAGTCCTGCGATTAGTAATGGAGGCCCGGACAGTACGGCTCTACCACTCTGCCTTTTGGGGAGTATTTTAAGGATATAATGATAATAATAATAATATAATGATTTGTTAATCTTATAAAACATATTTCTGTGACTTTTTTTTCCCTCTCAAGCAGCAGGGGCACCTCTGCAGAGCCAAGTACATCAATCACATGCTATAAACAGCACAGGGACAAGAACGGCACGATAAGCAAAATGGGTAGCAGAACAAATGAAAGATTAGCCAAGCCACAGCGAGGCGATTTCTGCTGCTTTTTGGTGATCTAAATCCACTGTTGCGGTCCAGAAAATGCTCCCGAAACTATGAGAAAGCACGAAGCAAAACTGACAGATATTTGTGGTATAAGATGTACAGCCCACACACGCAGCAAGCTGATTTCAACATGGTGATTTTTTGATTTCCATAATGATTTTGTGATTTGCATTTAATAATCAAGCCGGAGAATAAACAAACAAGTGAATGGTGTACAGGGACTTTTTTAATCCTACATCGAAATGAGTTCCGTTCTGTTTTATGAGTGTGCGATACAGTCACAGAGCCACATGTATGTACAATAATATTATATGGTAAATAAACCGTGGTAAAACATCAGTGCATTGTCAGTCGTCAGAGAACAAGTGTCTGTTTTTAGATCATGTGTGGGAGTGGGCGACTGCAGGCATAGCAATGAATTCATGGTTAATAACAACACTAGATGTATTTTTTAACCAAACCAGACAGCTTTTTCTATGATGTAACCATTTTTTGAAAACAGCTCAAAGCTTATTGATTTGTTTCTTGTTTGTAGACATAATATTAAAAGATAGCTGTTTGAACACAGAAATAGCACTCCATTTAAACAAAGATAGTTTAAATGGCACAACTGGAGAGTATTCTCAGTGGGGTATTGTTTTAAACACAGTGAGTTTTTGATCTAATTAACTGAATACAACAGGGCATCAAACTCAATGTTGTTAAAGGAGAGTTGCAATACAATAAGATATGACAATAACTAATAATGAAAATATATTTTTGACATCAAACACATACATATACTGTCTGTTGATGAGTTCAGTTGGTATTAGGACCCGATCATTATGATGAGAGACAAAATTGTAAATGCGCTATGTTATACCTTGTTTGAAAGCTTGGTCTATCCTCAACTAATTGTTTTCACAGGCACCAGCTAATATATTTGTGAGTATTGTCAAAAAAGGAAAAGACTCAGATACTAATCAATAAAAAACAAGAAATTGAAAATATAGGACACATTTGGAACTGAATTCTAAAATATTTTTAAATTGAAAATTACAAAAAAAAATGCTTGTTTTTTTTGTTGTTGTTTTTTTTTATCATTTTGGTATCAAAATTGGTTTGAAGTGTCAAGCATTTTCCTTATTGGGTTCTCATTGCTGTGGCTCTAGTAGTTACAGCTGGAGTTCTGCTTAGTCTCATCCCACTACCTGACTGTAATGAATTGCCTTATCTGAGCACTAGTATACAGCTTACAGATTGCTCACACATGTATCAAATTACTATCCGTCTTGTGCTTTATTGGTACAGTGAAAGTAAGAAAAAACTAATCTTCAGCCAGGATGCTTATGACGAGACCTGACACATGACAGATCCCTGGTGCCGGGGGATTTAGTGCTGGGCGCCCGTGCACACCCTACAGTTTAACGACAAAGATAGATTGCTCACTGCACTCAAAGTCAAGTGTTTAGCGCGCCGGCAAAATGGGAACGCGAAGGGAGGAGCAATAGGCACAGCCCAACACCGAAACACATGCATTTTACACTGAGTCACAATACTACAATCAATATCCACTATACAGGAGGAGTTGGGCCCCTCCACAACTTTACACACGCAAGAAATTATCATCCCCAGCACGTTTTCAAATCAACTGTGGGATTCCAATAAACAGGAGAGATGTATTTTTCTTGGGGATGTTTGCCTAAACCACACAGGCATGATTGATTGCTTTACAGGTTGCTGCTCTAATCGCAGAACGCTATAATGTCAAGACATGAGATGATTTAGAGGCATTGTTAGACCTGTGATAAACCTCTGCTTCATATTTTTCTGCCACACTAACATATCTGGATGCACACAGAACTATAGGATACAGCAAGAAAGTATATCTCATGTATTCTTTGGGGATCTGAGCATGAATAAAACAGTGTATTTAATAGGCCTACTAAGAGATATGTGTAGGCAAAGTGACAAAAAACAACATCACAATTGTCTGAAAGCCTGTATCACATTTTGCTCACCCCTCCTATTAGACGCAAAAGTGTGAAACATGTATAATGACTGAGACCAGGTCATCCACCTCCAAAGGTGATATAGCTTCATGTATATTTTTGCTCAGTGTCTGCATTAGTGATCTATACAGTTATACAGTTTTGTGGTTAAATGTCCAATATATTTTGAGGTGCAGCCAAATGTCTACATGGTACATGCAATAAAATGTTTGTCAACACCACTAAAAATATAGTAGGTTAGATTTAGTCGTACTTGAATGACATTATATCAAGAGTAACAATGCACCTTTTAGAATTGTGGACACTCAAAGACGGTTTATATTGCATTATTCATTCTCTCCACAGATACTTCTGTAGACACCCCTACCTTTGGGCAGACTGATGAAAGCGAGGCTGCCGAGCGTTCACGCACACATCACATTCATACATAGATCGGTGTGTATTGCCTAAGGATACAATGACAGTTTCCACTAGAGCCACTGCTGCCCCACTGTGGCTCCTGATAACCCCATAAGGTCTTCCATAAGTGCTAACCTGGTTCGACCCTACTTTACTTCAGATCAGATTAATCGGGCATTCTCAAGGTGATATGGCCGTATAATGTCATAATTGTGATTATGTTACACAAACTGCACATTTAAATGCATTGATTGCAGCACAGTACCCACAGGCCTCCAGCTCAAGAAGGAGATTTTACAGCTAAATATTTATAACCATAGCTCTTTGACCGAGCTTTGCAAATAATGTGGTGAGTTTATTGCCGTACATTTTTTATGATACCGGAAGTGATTGTCCCAGCCTCCACTGAAGGACAACCATGAAAGGGTTTTTTATTCAGTTTTTGTCTAAGGAACTGTAACCATGGCAACTGTGGGGCTGCTGTTGAAGCTTTAGGTGACAGGAAAAAACTGACAATTAACTAGGTGCTTGGAAAAATAGTGGAAAAGCTGTTGATTCAAGACATCCAGGAAAGTTGACAATGAAAACTATGGCTTGTAATGAGTAAAAACAGCAGTGCAAATATAATAAGTGAGATCTAATTGTGGAATGTCTCCACTGTGTCAGGAATATTGCTGTGGGTTTCAGCTTACTGTTATATGGTGCCATTTTGAGACACTTGGCCAATCAAAGGATATAATATTTTGTTTTAAATTGTTAATTGTTAACTGTGGCACTGATCCCAACTTTTTAACATTCTGAAACCCATGGACAGAACTAATACTGATAAAGCGTCAACCCAATTTTATATAGACTTTGAATTAAACAAACTGTTTTCAGCAACTAGCCTGTCCTGGGGCAATGTGACAAAGATGTGGCAGCCATTTGCACCTGCTCAACCTACTGTTAGGTAAGTGCTCAGTCATATAGCCTATGTAGTTTTACCAATGGGACTGAATGCATTTGTAATTCCATGTTTATTAAAACGGATCCTATTTACTGCGCTTAAGCCAGCTGGTTATATAAAGGTCTCTCAGTGCAGGTGGGTGGATCAGTGAATGTAGGTCAGTCGAGGTGGCAGAAGCTATATGCTACGTGCAATAACTGTGAAATCCTGAAAAACTCCAATAGAAAAAGTACTGGTTGAAGATTTGTGTCATAACAAGTTCATAGGGAGACCTATGCCTCACTCAGAACAACGAGCTCCTTATGGTATTTATATCTGCGCCCATCATGCTGCTTAATTTTGAAAAATGTCACGAAAGGTAATGGCAAGAGAGGCTTTTGGTTTGTTATCCACTTGACATTTTGGACAACATATTGCTTCGTCTGACAGTGTGTTACTTGGAAAGCAGGCGCTGAGCTATTTTCCCCCACTTCTGAGATGTCAGGGAGAGGCAGACAATATAACACTCATATTACAAGGGCTTAAGACCCTCTCAGCTCTCATTGATTTCATCCACTGCTCTTATTTTGGCGGGGCAGCATCCAGAGAGGTCTTCTTCAAATACAAAGTTTGGGGTTTCGAAAAGTGTAAAAGTGAAGTCTTAACTTTTGTTTACTTTACTTCTCTGTACAAATATACTTGTTTATTGAAAGGCAAGTGCAGATGTCTTTAGCTCCTGGCACAGTATAACTTTCCTCTATGTAGACAGAGCAACCGCGCAAAATAAGTAAAGTAACAAGTGGTTGATCTTTAAAAAAATAGCTTTATCTGTTGTATAAAAGAACTTTTAAAAGACATTTAGTTCAAATAGCACATAGCAAAACCTACTTTTTGGTTTTGCTATGTTGTTGGGCACCCACCTTGCCTAGTATGAATATGGTGTGCGCGTGAGTGTTGGTGGTGGTCGGAGGGGCCGATTGCACAGATTGGCAGCCTTGCTTCCGTCAGTCTACAGGGCTGCAATAGTAGCTTACCACCATCGAGTAAGGACTGAATGATGAATGACACTGTAGCACTTTGAGAGGCTTTGACAAGCCTGTAAAGCGCATTACAAGAGTAAGGGATTATTATCATTATTTTCCCGTATAACTTTAGGCATGTCTGTCTGGTCCTGTCTGATCCTATCCGTCTGGTACTGTCTGCATGGCCTTGTCCGTCTGGGCCTATCTGGTCCTGTCTGGTCCTGTCTGGTTCTCTCTGGTAATATTGGCCCTGTCCATCTGGTCCTGTCTGTATGGTCCTGTCTGTCTGGTTCTGTCTGTATAGTCCTGTCTGGTCCTGCCCACCTGGTGCTGCCTGTCTGGTCCTGTCTGTCTGGTCCTGTCTGGTCCTGTCTGTCTGGTCCTGTCTGGTCCTGTCTGGTCCTATCTGTCTGTTCCTGTCTTTCTGGTCCTGTCCGTCTGGTCCTGTCTGGTCCTGTCTGTCTGTTCCTGTTTGTCTGGTCCTGTCTGTCTGGTCCTATCTGTCTGTTCCTGTCTTTCTGGTCCTGTCCGTCTGGTCCTGTCTGGTCCTGTCTGTCTGTTCCTGTTTGTCTGGTTCTGTCTGTATAGTCCTGTCTGGTCCTGCCCACCTGGTCCTGCCTGTCTGGTCCTGTCTGTCTGGTCCTGTCTGTCTGCTCCTGTCTGGTCCTGTCTGTCTGGTCCTGTCTGTCTGGTCCTGTCCGTCTGGTCCTGTCTGTCTGCTCCTTTCTGGCCCTGTCTGTCTGGTCCTGTCTGTTTGGTGCTGGATGTTGTCAGACAGAGCAGTCGTGAACTTGTGTGATTTCCCCAGGGAGCTCCTGCTGTTAAGGCCACACACTTTTAGATCACCTCTCCCACCGGCCTGGCCCAACTCTGGTGCTGCTAGTTTCCTGTCGCTGGAATCACAGGACAATCAACTATGTTTATGTTAACCAAAACATCCTTCTTTGGAATGTTCACTCCGTTGTTTTACCATTAAGGTGTGTAAGAGACTGGTTTTAACTTTTTATATATTGTAGTATATTGTGATTTTGTAACTTTCTTTTTATTATTGTATTTCTAATATAAGACTTAGAGGATTTCGTTTGTTTTGGAATTATTGTTGTGCTCACAAAGGTTTCTTGCCATTTTACATATTTTATTGAACAGTACTTTGATGCAATACTCTCCAAAATGGCAGGACAAAATTAAGTGGCTGTTGAATTGTTTTGAGAGTTTTTTTTGTTATTTTTTTATTTTAGTTCAATGTAATGTTATGACATTACTGAAGTAAGCTGAGTGAGTTTTTGTAAATTTCAACATTACATTTGTACTTGCAACATTATAGTTTAAACATATATATTCATATGAAGCTTACTACTATTTAAAGGTAGACTATGTAACTTTTCTATGGAGATGAAGTTAATGCTATTCTGTGGAATAGGCAAAGCAATAACATTTTTATGGATACTACATAATATAGTGCACCTACAACAGTAAGTATCTGTGTGCTCAGATATGATGTAAACATGTTCAAATCAAATATTGAATTTACTACCTTTACATCTCCTCCTCTCCCATGTACTGATCTGTGCGCCTTAAAAATAGGAATGAGTTGGCCCTTATTCTGCACTGTGAGGAGCTACACCTACAGCCCGTATAATCCACTAATCCACTCTGCGCTCTTTGTCTACCCATCCTCATCTGCCGCTACTAAAATTCTGACTAAAAACAACGTCTTTATCAACACACGAAGACACGACAAGCCACTCCAAACACATGGGAAGATGACAGCCTGATTGGATCAAGGTTTAATATCCAAATCCTATCGGCAACATTGCTTTTTTCCTTTTATTCCCTGAGATTGTCCTGAATAGAGCAGCAGCTTCAGCCTGACACAATGGGGAAAAGATGTAGACGCTTTCAAAACAGGGTTAATGCAGGATGAAGCTTGTGCAGATCTGGAGGAAAGAAAAGGCTTTCTCTGAAGAATAAAAACAAGAAATACCAATAAACAATGACATTAGGTTTGAAATCCCGGCAGCTGTTCCCGACACTTTCCTCTCCACTCTCACATGGAGGAGGCAGCATAATGCATAGTTATTTGGTGCTATTTAAATAGTTTCAGAATCCATCTCCCTCACAGCCAAATTCACTGTTGAAAATACAAATCAATAATGGTAAATAGCAGTGCAGTTAAGCCACAATTGTGCTGTGCGTATTGTATTAAAGGGGCACTGTCACTCAGTGTGCTCACAGCCCAACAGGCGGATTAGACCCTCAGCAGCTGCTACATGGACTAAAGCTCACAGTCATTCTTGTTACTTAAAATGTACATAAATGCAGGTTTACAGGTAATAGTATTGTAACAAAATATGACTCAATTAGAAATAAATAACCTTAACTTTAAAAACTCCATCATATCTTATCTATCAAGTGATGACTGATTCAGGAGAACAAAATAACAGGAATACATTTCCAGTAAAAAAAAAAAAAAAGTTCTACATTTCAATCATATTTAATTAATAATCTATAATTTTAAATAAAAATGATTTATTTATTTATTTGATTTATTTGAATAGGGACAGATACAAAAAACATTAACTAGCTGTAGCACAGCAGCCTGATGCATGCATCATAGTGCTTATAGCCAGAGCTAATTTGCAGCACTTGTCTCTAGAAGGGCTTTTAACACAGAACAAAGGAATGAAATGACACTGATACAAGTGAGTACAACACTGGACCCAAAAACACATGTTAGGAAAACAGAAACACATTAGGAACATGTTAGGAAAACGGAAACACATTAGGAACATGCTAAACATGAGTGCAGCACTGCTGCTGGCACATTCATGATTTAGTTTCTTTTTTGAAGATGTGAAATTTCATCATATTCCATAGACTAGCCCCCCCTCACCTCTCTGTGAGGGAGGCTAGTCTATGGAATATGATACTCAAAGGCTTTGGTGCAAAACCATTTACACATTTAAAAACAGTTTAAGAATGCAGAAGTTAATACAATTTGAAAATGATAAAAAGTTGTGCTTTGCTTAAACGCTACAGTGGTGGATTTGACCTGTTTTGCGCAGTGTTTGTGTTGGATAATTCCTCAACTGTTCATTACACCTTTTCCTTGGAATATAGCAAACAGTAAAAAGGTACACATCCAAACATTTAAAAAGTGCCAAATTTAAAGGTGCACTATGTAACTTTTTGGGGGGTCTGCCCGCCTGTTTGTCTCCTTCAAAAATGTATTGCTTTGCCTGGAATGTAATAAACTTATCTATGTCCATGAAGACATGTTGGGATGCCACCAACACGCCACAGTAAGAATTCAAGTTTTTAAATATATGCAAGATAGTTAGGCTTAATGCCATGCAGTGGAACATGTTAGGAAAAGCAATAACATCTTCATGGAGACAAGCAGGTGGCGAACCCTCCACCAGAATGCCAAATGTTAAAGTACAGTTACCTCAAATGTTTTATTTTAATCAATCCAATTTACTTGACAAAAGTAAAAAGGCCATTCTCATTGTTCATACATGTCCAAAGAATAACACCATAGACTTGTATTACAAGTATTAATACTTGATGTAAGACTTGCTATCTTTATAACTATGACATAACAATACAACTGCCATTCAAACGTAGCAGACACACGCTCGGTGCAGTGCAGCCTCAGCAGCTGCCTGATGTCAAAACTCTCTCACCACACAGCCGCACCTCAGAATTTTGCCTCACATTTAGCCACATTTCTAATAAACGATCATTCTTGATGTTGTCTTGAGGAAAGGAAACCTCAAGAGCTGTTTCTCTGTCTGTGCTCCACAAAACAGGTCATAGGAGGTCAGAGTACACAGGCACGTACACATTCAACAGGTGCCTGGATTTGCCAAAATACTGTCAATCACTTTTGGATTGTCTCGAGATTTGTCACACTGGGTCCCTGTAATGTAAGTCTGTGGAAATAAACAGTAGTAGCATTTGTAAATGAATAGTCATGTGTATATTACTGTAGGCTAGTTGCTGGTTGATTCTGACAAATTCTTGTATTCTTTGTATTTACCTGAGTGCAAATTATGGGTGATGACATATAATGAGATTAGTACAGAATAAAAGCTGAAATAAATATTAGATGTATAATTGCCTGCTTGTTGTAGTGGTAGTATCATGGAGGGACCTGGTGCTAATCTAAAACTGTAGGATAGTCAGACATTCTTCTTTGGGGGGTGCCGCTGGTGCTAAATTTCTGGTTAGTCTCTCTTGCATAATAATTACGTCGGTCACCCTGCGCCGCTCTGTGCCCAGATTGGTATTTGTACGGAGGAAAAAGGTTGCTAGGCAATCCTGTGTGATCTAAGAAAAGGTCCGCAAGAGATGTGGAGAAGACAGAGAGCTGGCAGTTGCTGGGTAAATTGCACATAGACAATCACAGACACTGCACAGTGTGCTGCGGTGCCCAGAATGAGAGGAGGACAAGCGGCTTGAATGGAGTTGTTTAGTGTCTGTCCTGAGCACTCAGCAGCAGCACGAGGAGAAGAAGAGGCAGCAGGCAACAGGCAACAATTAAGAACACTTCATGAATTAGCCAGTCAGTCTTAATTAAAAAAAAAAAAAACAGAGAGAAGCTTGAAATCCGTCACATTGTATTCAGTGCATAACAAAGACGCAATCCAAGAGGCAAAAGCAGTCATTTTGAATGTTGGTGTAGGGTGCAGAAAACTGTATTTATTAGGATCCACAAAGGTCTGTAATAACAGTCCACAGCTTAATCAAAAAGTCTATCTTTTACCTTTTTTGTGCTAATCCCAAACCCAAAGAGGCCGTCATCACATCAAATAAAGAGAGAGAAACTTGCCTGAATGTAATGAGGCTATGTACCAGAGCACCTCCAAAACCTTTTGTGGGGAGTTCCCAGAAACATATCTGACTAATTGGTTGCCTCAAAGAATGCATTCATATATTCATGGTTTCAGCTTCCTGTTATAGGCAACATTTTGAAAAGTTTTCAAAAGATTTTTTTATTCTTAATTGCAATGGCAACCGTAATTTTTTTAGCATCCTTAGTTTCTATGACAACATTTGTTTTGTCTTTAATTTACAATTTTATTTTAGGAGCTCAAAAGAGAGATGGAATCCAAACTCTGCTTTTTTTGTTTCTCTCTCCACTTCCCTCTTTCTCTCTTTCCCTAAACCAAGTTGTGGAACAGCGGGGGTAAGTTGCGAAAAGAAAAACCATACTCTCCTTCTCTCATCCCCCTCTCTCTCAAGGATAAACACACACTATAACTAATGGGCTGCCGATGAAACACAAATGCTTTTCACCGGGACAAGTCAGGCCACTGTCACTGCATGACGGGGCAGATTGAATTTTCTGTGGAGCTGTGGCCCAATACACAGGTGCTGCTCTGTGCCCTATGGAGTGTGGAGGGGCGATTTACGGCACAGGGGGACTGTTGCTGTCATGTCCCCCGCCATCGCTGCCAAGGAGTGGTTTACTTTGCCAGAGCTGCCCACTGCATCCCAATGAGCCATGGGCCGGAAGAAGCTAATGTTACAACTGCAGCGTCATGTGGGGTCTGGAGACAGGAGTTCAACTACCTCAACATAAGTTTTGTCAAAGGGGATGACAACAAATAGACTACACACACTGGATTGTAAGGCTCTGGACAACCAGCAGAGGATCACCAGGTATATATTACAAGAAGAATTGGATAAGTTAATAATAAAATCTCATTATTACTGTGTGCACCATATGCACAAAACTGATTTGATCAACAATGGATTTTAGAGTAAGTGTTGTATTTGGAGGAGAACCTACAATTTTTGCATAATTTTCCTTGTCAAAACTGGCACAGGTATGAACCATAGACTATATATACAGTTCTTTATACAGTCTATGGTATGAACAAGAAAGAAAGAAATCAGATTAGTCACACAAAATGTAACTTGTGTTTATATGACATTTCAATAATTTGATAACTCCAGAAATCAGATAATGATCACATTTTTGGCATGCATGCAGCCACTGAGGTAGTTTCAATGTTGCACAATATCTATGCTATTTTTAAAAGTCACAAGCATGTTGCATCATAAAGGGGATTCAAAATGCCTCATATTACATTACAAGGTTTACGGAATCCAATATAATAGGGCTTAATAACAGTATAGCTGTAGCTGTAGTAGTAGTTAAAGTAGTTGCAGAAGAAAGGAGAGGCAGCACTTAGTAACATTAATGGAAGTTGCATCATTTTATTGTTATAAGAGAACCTTCATTTGTTCCACAATGGGGAATTTCCAGAGTTGCAATGTAAAGTATAAGAACAGGAGAATATAGGCAAGGCAAGGCAAATTTATTTGTAAAGCACGATTCATACACAAAGCAATTCAAAGCGCTTTACAGAATAAGAAAGACATTAAAATCACAATACAACAAATCAAAACATAAATAATCACAAATAATCATCATAAAATTAACATTAAAAGAGAAGAGTGCAGAATAACAACCTTTCAGTCATATGCACAGCTAAACAGAACTGTTTTGAGCCTGGATTTAAACATGGTCAAAGTAGAGGCCTGTCTCACATCTTCAGGAAGTATGTTCCAGGCTTTAGCTGCATAAAACTGAAACACTGATTCCCCATTCTTGACCCCGGGCACCAGCAGGAGGCCGGTCCCTGAAGTCCTCAGAGTGTGAGATGGTTCATATGGCACTGACATGTCAGAGATGTACATTGGTTCTAGGCCGTGGAGCGGCTTGTACACAAGCAGAGCTACTTTAAAGTCTATTCTCTGAGCCACAGGAGCCAGTGCAGAGACCTGAGCACAGAACTTATGTGCTCGTACTTCCTGGTTCTAGTCAGGACCCAAGCAGCAGCATCCTGGATGTACTGCAACTGTCTTAAAGCTCGTTTGGAGAGGCCAGTGAGCAGGCCGTTACAGTAGTCTAACCTACTGGAGACAAATGCATGGATAAGTCTCTCCTGGTTTCTGGTTTTGACAGTATACCTTTGATTTTTGCTATGTTTTTTAGATGGTAAAAAGCTGCAGATGTTATTGATTTGATGTGGCTGTTAAAGTTCAAGTCTGAGTCCATTATTACCTCTAGATTTCTAGCCTTATTTGAAGGTTTTCGAGAGATTATCTTATAATATACAATATAAGATAAAAGCAGATTGGTATGTGTAAAAATTATTATTATAACTATTAAAATATACTTAAATCTAACCATTTAACTAGAATACAAAAATGTACTTTAGTTAAGATACAAAATGGCATGAAAATAATTAAATACAGGCAAACTATAAGGCTACAAAACTTTTATACAGTACAGTAAGTGGCTATGGTTATGTACAATACAGCATATGGATAAGAATTAGTAGCATGCAGGGAAAAATGGTATGTTAGCAGTACCACCAAACAAGTAATAACAGTAGTAGGAGTGATTGTAATGGTATACTAGTCCTTTTGTATGGACTTTGCTTACTTGTCCACATACATTTCTTGACTTCTTGTTTGTTGTATAATCCGTCTTTGGACTGACTGCGTGCTGTGTCGAGGGCATTGGAGGTGATCTCTGGATGCCAGTGTTACAGCTGCACATCCCCGAGACGCACCATCAATTTCCACTCTCGCCTCTGATTTACATCGGCCTGGCACAAGGCGATTCATGACTTGCGGAAATCCCCATTTTCTTCTCCTTGCTGTTTTTCCACACAATCTATCACCACAGATCTAATCAACTCGTTTTACTAAAGGCTGACCGGAAAGCTCTCCCCTCCTCAGCGTCATCATCCGCCAATAATGTGTGGATTTAATAAGGCCTTTATCTGGTTTTAATGAAAGAGGGATGTGTTGCTTTTAGCGGCTATTGATAGATGGGGGTCAGAGCAGCCGCAAAAGCAAACCCGCGTATCTGGGTTAGGGGGCATGTACCAGCCAACACTAAACAAGTCCCAGGTTAAGGTCAGAGAAAAGAGCGTGCATTTGTACTGTCACGAACATTTTAATGAATTTTAATGAATACACTTTTGAGAGTTGATTTACAAAAGGATAGCATTCATACAATCCGGAAATAGGTTTATTCAAGAATTTTTGTATCCATTTCTATGCAGTAACGTGATAACATAGTAAAATAGCATGCGTATATTGGCATGTGTATGTTTCTCCTAATGTACCCTGTTTAAGGACAATAGATGTGAGAGGCCTTGGTCCCTTTCATGAGAATACTTCAGAAGATAGAGAAAAAATGCTTTTATAAATTTGATGAGAAGTAACAAAAATTTAACAAAAACATTTAAGTTGTTTAGTTGTTCAAGTGACGGTCAAAGCAAAGGTTTAGTTAGTATGCTTTGGTGAAATGTCTTTTGATAAATGTTTTTTTTTGTTTGTTTTTTATTTAATGGTACTGAACAGCGATTTAAAACACAAAGTTATGTTTTTAAAATGTTTTATATGAGGCATTAAAGGCATTATTATTTTCTAGTTAAGATTTAATTATTGATAAGCAATTTCAAATATGTAATACAGACTTTAAATCTTTTGACCTGTTTAACTCTTTTTGTGAGCTTTTAGTCATGTTATAATGTTATCCCATCACAAACATACCTAAAGTTGTGTTTTGTTTCATTCACACATGTTTGAGTAACCCTTCAATATTAGTCTGTCTACATCTCCAAAGCTCCACCTTGTGATGTCATGAAGCGGTAGTTTTCAAGTTAACAGCTACCTTTGATGTTTTTTTGCAGTTGGACAATGGCAGTTCCAGAGCTGAATTATCCAGATGATTCCAGTGAAGAGTTTAAAAACACAGTGGAGCACTTCCTGTATTTCCACATGACATCACAAGGTGGAACTGAATGTTTTCAATTTGACAGAAGAACTCAGCCTAAATATACAGGGTTTGTGTGTTAAACATGTGTGAATGAAACAAAACACAACTCCAGTTATGTTTGCGATGACAACATCATAACATAGGTTTGAAAATAGTGTAATATGGGCCCTTTAAAGATATAAGGTATAGCTCAATCTCATATGGTTTAAAAAGATATTGTTCAAGGACTTTTGTTAGTGGGTGTATAACAACCAAAAATGTGAACATAAGCAGATGTAATATGTGTTTATGTCTGTACAAATCAACATTATAATGATCACATCTTTGGACACAGGCAATATCTATTAATAAAGTATTGAAAAGCTCTTTAAAATGCTACGGTGCATAGATTTTATTCAAGGACTGCCCCATTCAGTTAGCAGAAAAACGAGTTACCGTGACCTAACATCTACTGTGCTATTCCCATCAGGATATGAAGTCCTCTCACCATTATTCACTTGTTATTGGATTTGTCCTCTAAATGAATTTGCAGCTAATCTCCTGTTGCTCTATTATGTTACGCACAGTTACTTAATTAATTTGGAGCCATTTGAATTTATAAAAAGGATTGTAAACACGCAAACATGCATTGGAAATGATACTTTTAACTGCCGCTTCGTCTGGCTATCGGTTTTCTTCAGCAGTAACACAAAGAATGAATGAGTTTGCATTTAAGGGGCTATTTAATACTGTGTTGTCTCATCTGTCTTTTGGAGTCTTTGGCTGTCGTATGGTTGTTGCTTAAGCATGTAAAGCCCTAAGGCATCTTGTGTACTGCAATGAACTGATTTATTAAATGGTTTTCCTCCTCTCCCATCCGCACACATAGATATCCGCCTGTATTACCGCGCGGAGCAGGAGACTGGTGACTGGTGCATCGTGAGTCTCAAAATGATGAATTACATCAAGAGCAGCCAAGTGAGATGGTCTGACAGAGCCTGCTGCGGCTACTGGTGCCACCTAAAGCAGAAAATAAATGGAAAAGTGTAAGAAGTTTGGAGTGAATGTAGTTTTGGCTAGATGTCTTTGTTGCCATCATTCACATTTACAAGGGAATTTTACAAGCTGTTCTCTTAGGCATAGGCTAAATAAAATCAAAAAGTTTACATGGTTCTTCAGGGCTCAGAAGTTTTGATGATCTGATTTAGTTCAAATTAGGGTTTATGTCCAGTTTAGTCTTGATGTAGACTTACTTTGCTCCTGTCCTAGTCCTTGTTTAGTCCCGTTCTAGTCCTGGTTTATTTGTCCTGGTTTGTCTCATGCAGAGTTTTAATGTGGTGTGAGAGGAAACACCGTTAGAAGCAGTTTCATTTATGTTTAGTCTTATTTGACTCACATAAGTAAGTCTGTTTAAATGCTTGGTAGGAATTATCTCTAAAATCATGTTCAGAAAGCAAGATGTAATGAAAAAAGCCACTTTGAGTTAGTTGAAGTTCATATTTTCCTTTCCTATATAGTCATGTTTAATCAGGTGTTAAATTTCTTTCTCTGATCTGCAGGTTGGGGGTTCAAATCCTGCTCTCGAAATAAACATCGTCGGTAGACTGGTCAAATCCCACATCTTGGCGGTTCTATCTCAGCTCCCACAGGTGAGTCCTCTGATTGTGTCCTTGCTGCAAGACACTTAGCCCCATTGTCCCTATTGTCTGCCTAAACTGGTGTATGAATATGTGTGGTTTCTTGATGTAAAGTGCTTTGAGTGCCTTGAAGGAAAAGGGCTATATAAATGTGACCAATAAATTAATATAGTTCCATTTTAGTAAATCTTGATGATATTAAGGGCACATCCAGTGTTCTGTGTCAGTCCCAGTGAAGTCACCTCAAATGGCATTTCACATAAAACCTGTTTGTGCAACAAAACTTCTGCATGGGAGGAGGCAGATGGTGTGATTAAAAAACCCCAGAGGAGAAACGACAAAATGGACCCAAATGAGATGACTGTGTGTACGTGATATGGCTTGTATGTTTACACCCATAACCAAGGCTATAGTAGAGTAACCTAAACAATTTTGGCCACATGCAATGCTATGTTTTCTTGAAATACCAAAAAATGACTTCCAACAGTTTTCTCATCAAAATTCTGACATAAAACATCTTAGGACTGAATTTTTTGATGGCAAAGTATGCAAGCATATTTTTTTCAATCACTTCCTTCCTTAACCTTTACATTTTTGTATTTTTTTCTTTTAAACATGTGTGTTCAACCTTGCTTCACAAAGATGCCACTTTCAGCAAATGCTGCTTTTCACCTCTGATAAAGAAACATCTGAGAAATATTTCAGTCTTTTGATGGTTGAATTCTCAGTACAAAACACACATTTGCTAATTTGCAGATTAACTGAATCATCTCTGTCTAAGTAAGCAGAAAAACGCACTATATTCACTAAGGACTTTTTAATAAATGTGGGCACAAGCGTCTCAACAGGAGCCATATGTTCACCCTTTTAGAAGACAAACACATCTGTTTGAGTGCTGCTTTGCTATTCCACTGGAGTGAGAAGATAAAGAATACAGTTCACTCAAGTTACATTGTAATTTCCACACTCGGGGTACAGGAACCCTAAAAATACTGCATGAGTAGTGAGTAATGGTATACTGAGCTAAGATTATATCACACAGCTGCACATGTTATGACAATTTGCCACATTAATTTGTTAATCCCACACTGTGAAATTGTGTTTCTTATTAATGGTTAATATGTTTGTAATTAGCAACATTCAAAGATTATAAGAGAGGTTCAAAATCAGGTACAGGTCCTTTGAGATGATTTTGCACAGTATCGTGAGTTTTAAGAGATAAGAATAAACATTAAACCTTCACTAGATCTATTTTATAAAGTTAAGTGTAGCAGTGATGAGTTCTTATTGAAGACACACAGGGTATCGGAGATTGGGTTTCATCTGTGAAAAACATTGTGTTTGTGGCTAAAACTACATGACGTTGAATACGTCTTTGTTTTTTAGCTCAAATGTGAAGGTTGGATCCTTTCACGCTTCAAAACATTTTCATAAAACTGAAAAAATAAATAAATCACCATTTGATTTCAGAGTGAATAAATCAAATTGAAAGGTGTGGTTTACTTTAAGCAGTGCAGAGAATAGAAGCTGTCCCTATGACATTTTGCCTTATATTTTATACAACTGTAAAGCCTGCAATGAAAATACTTGTGTTAAAGGTGCACTATATATAATTTTCCCTGGAATATTCCACAGTATGGCATTATATATGGGCATGGCATCTCCTTTGGAAACATAACAGGAGCTCACCAAGTTACATGTCAGATCTGTGGAGAGGCGATCTCAATCATATTAAGAATACATGTTTTTCAGGTTGTTTTTGAATAAATGCAAGATAGTTTAAGTTTAATGCCATACTAAGGAACATTCTTGGCAAACATGTCCATGTTGGCAAGCAGGTGGTGGAACCCCCATCGGAAAAGTTGCATAGTGCACCTTTAAATTAGGCCCTAATAAAAAAAAATTAAAAAAAGCTTTAAAAGTTATTAATGTCATTATTGAAAATTAAGGATATGTTGCTGATCTTAGGTTCAAATAATAAAAAAATAGTATGTCTATTCACTTCATGAAAAAACTGTGGACGATTTCTCATCTCCAGAAAGCAAGATGGGGAAAAGCCATTTCCAATTGTTTCTTTGGAGTTCATATTTTGGCTTATGCTGTTATAATAGAAAGGCTTCTCCACTGTGCTGGATGACAAAGGCATATAAAGTGTTTTTCCCTTGGCAGGAGTGGCTGATAAGACATTGGATGCTTCCAAAAATATATAAAAATTAAAGTTTTTTTATCCTACTAATTTAGATTACTTTATTAATAGTAAAGGAAATGTCATAGCGACAGTTGCTTTCATAGAGACAACAACCAATGAATTAATCAAAAGATAAATCACTAAAACACAATAAATAGTTCCTTAAAAAAGACCCATAAAAAACAGCTTAGGTTTCAGTGCAAAGTGGAAGTTGTGCTTGGCCAGAGAGTTGTGCAGTCCTGTTTAAAGGTTACTATGTAACTTTTCTAGTGGATGGTCCACCATATTCATGTCTCAGTAGAGATGCTAATGCTTTGGTTTGAATATTCCACAGTCTGACATTAACTATGTTGAATTCATATTTATCTTGCATTTACTCAATTACAGGTGTTTAAATTGCACAAAATACATTCATTGTTGTAAACAGTTTTACATCTCCACAGATCTGACCTGTAACTTGACCTGATGGTGTCATCTGCTTGTCTTCATGGAAATAAATAAGTTAATTTTCCATGGAAATGGAAAAATTGCAGATCCTCCACCAGAAAAGTTACACAGTGCACCTTTGACTTAATTCATTATTGGTCCTAGCATCCTGTGCACATTTTCACAGTTCATTAAGTTACCTACTTGTTCATCAGTCCCAAACCTAAATAGTGCAGGAACATCAGAAGGCAGCTGCTGTGATAAAGTGCCATATACAAAGATGATACTTTCAAACACAAAGCTTTTAAACTTCATTCAGCTGTAAATTTTTCATAACTTCTATGTTCAAAGATAAATAGCTAGAATTTTCTTTTTTTTTTCTTTTTTTTTCTTTTTTTCTGGCACTGTTGCATTGTATTATCTATTGGCTGTTCCTCGCACCTGTCATCTCAGGACATCACCCACACAATCTGTGCATTTGTCTGTCTGCCCTGTAACAGCTCCTCAGCTATCAGCCTCACCCTTTAACCGCACACACCTACACACAAGCACACACACGTACACGCCTAAACACACACACACAGACAAGCCCAGCTCCTCCTCCTCCTCCGCCCAGACCATGCATATCCATCATAAATAA